>PVKH010049725.1:0-10071 GCA_004027955.1 Chaetophractus vellerosus | reverse complement strand
AAAGCTAGACAATGAAGTGGTATAATTACCATAGTCAGTCTCCCAGCCCCCCCCACACACCACATTCATAGGGAGTATATGAAGAGCTCAACAGTAAAAAATTAAACACAAAGTACATAAGTTGTATTACAACCTCTGCCATCTCTCTCTCTCCTCTCTCTTCCTCTCTATAAACATATTTAGATAGAGGACATTTGACCTATGGCCCACCTACCTCACCTATTCCCAATGAAGTGTGTCTGAAGTAGCATATTTAGGAGGAAATTGTATACATACAATAATAGGGCTATTGGAGATTCATATTTAATCCACAGTCATGCATACATATTAAAAATACCTAGCTTTTGGAAGAGTATCAGCTAAAAGTGCCATTTAGAGGAAAATGCATGAGTATACACTGTAGACTCCACAACAAACTAAAGTATACACTTGTAGTAAGTACTAATTAAAATGCAAGAAGAGAAGCAGTTAAAGATAACCAACTCAAGACAACACCGTATTTCTGGAAATCCCTCTGTGCTCAAGCCAGATGAAGAATTTACAGCATTTCCCATCTTAATGTGGCAGCCAGACCCTTTAGCAAAATATGTACTGTCTTTAATAAACTCTTCTTTCTGGTGATGTCCAAAACTTAGTAAGGTTTAACAATTCATTTTATTGCTAGTCAAGAAATAGTATTTTGTATAATGGAAATAATTTTTCTCTATATATTCATGAATTACAAGAGTCTCCCCAGTTTTCATTCTAATAATTTGTTCAGGTGAAAAATAAGTCAAATCCTTATTATTTACAATATATACCTAACTGCCTTCCCACATGAACATTGTGAAGTAATCAGCAACTAGAGAGGAGTAGAAAGAATAAACAACTTTCTGTAGGCTCATGACATGATATAGAGATCTGGATTAGTCTTTTCTCAAAAATTAATAGTAACAAACAAAGTTTCTAATCATTATAGACTAAAAATCAAATAATTGTTCCACCCTCTGTCCTTGCTGTGCTTTCTCATGTTTTCATGGATATTTTTAAAATTGAAATGCCATTTTTATTTAATTGCTTCTATATCAGCCTATTAGTGAGATTTTCTTCAATAGTGATTAGTTCAATCAGTTCTTAAAAATGTGTAGCATTTCAGGTATAAAAGACAGATTGGTTAGGATCGTTGGACAATACCAAATATGCATTGTGATCTAATTAGTTGAACTTTTTTCTGCAGAGAATGACTAAAGCAGACTCATAATTGAATCATACATATCTCTCCATTTATTATGTCTTGATTAATTTCTATCAGCGACATTTTGTAATTTTCAAGGGGCAGGTTTTTAAAATATTTTGTCAAATATACCCCTGAATGTTTCATAATTTTGATGCTGTGTAAATGTTATTTTTTATTTCGATTTACAATTGTTAGTTGCTACAACCAGAAACACATACTCAATCTATTTCTGTATATTGACCCTACAGTCTCATAGAATGAATTGGGAAGCACTCCTTCTTCTTACATTTTCTGGAAGAGCTTGCATAGAATTGGTATTTTCCTTAAATGTTTGGTGGAATTCACTATTGAAACCATCTGGGCCTGTAGTTTTCTTTGTGGGAAGATTTTTAAATACAAATGCACTTCCTTTAATACATAGTGGGCTTTTTAGGTTATCTATTTCTTCCTGAGTAGTGTTACTTCTTTAATTCCAGTTTTTCTGTTTCCCATGTCATTGATTTCTGCTATGATCTTTATTATTTCCTGTCTTCTGCTTACTTTGGTTTCATTTTTTTTTCTCTTTCTAGTATCTTTTGGCTGAAGTTAAGGTCATTGATTTTAGACTTTTTCTCTTTTCTAATATAAGCAGAAAGCATTACTTTTCTGTCTTAACTCTAAAATGTTAAGGGTGTGACCTCTGTCAAATCAGTTGAGCTCCATGGGTCACATTTTCCTTATCTGTCAAATGGGAATAAAAACCTTTATCTAATCAAACTCACCAAAATTACCTGGCCAAATTCTCAAGAATCAAATTATAATAATATATGGGAGAGAAGACTGAATACTATTAAGGGCTAAACATATATATAATATTATTTTCATATGGTAATTCTTCACTGCTCTAAATGCTAAATAACTTTTTAACATTTTTATAAATCACATTGAGGTAAGGTTTTCAATCTTATTTTTATGCATTTCACTTTCTAGAAAGCTTTTAGATACAATGCAATGAGTTTCATCAGCTAGGATGCCTAGGGGACATTATTGGCCTGAAAAAACATAAATATATGTATTTATTTTCTCAGAAGTTGGCTTTATATTGTGTTAAGAAAACCTCTCTCCTGCTTTTCTTTTGAAGTGTTTTTAGGAGCAGGTGGCATAGCTTTAGTGGGAGTCTCTCTCCCTTGAGGCAGGTCTGGTATTGATCAGCACAGAAATGAATGTCCTGCTTTCGACAATCCCCATATCGATTATCTGCCCACTTCGCCAATTAAAGCAGACAGAGAGTTATATGTTTTACTTTAGGGTTCAGTTTTGGACCAGGCAACTATGCTGTCTTTTAAATTTGCCTTTGATCCAGAATCCAGATACCCTAAAGCTTTTGCCTTCATTGCTTCTAAATGCATGGAGTTTTCTTAACAGATGATTCTCAAATATCTAACCTGGATGGCTGGTGAAATAAGAAGAATGAGAAAGAATAGAATTAAATCTATGGGCATGTCTGAGTAAATCATGAAAAAAAAAATAACTTGAAAAAATTTATTTCAAAAAATTGAAAAAGCAAAACCCCACATACAGCAACCATAGGTTAAAGGATAAAAGTAAATCCATTACTCTTTATTTCACTTAACAAATATTTATTTAATGCATACCAACCTGGCATTGTTCACACCACCATGGATAGAGTGGCGACCAAGACAAGCCTGGAACTTGGGTCCTCATTATCCCAAATGATTAAGTTACTCCTTTGACTTGACTTTGGCCCTTTTGGCTGTCCAGCAACTTAATTGGGAGTGACTGATATACCTGAATAATTTTTTGTTTGGCTCCAGAAAGGTTTAGTTGTTCATTTATTATGCTAAATTTGAAGGTCACAAAAAAGAAAAGACAGTATCCTTTCCCTCAAAGAGCTCACAGTCTTTGGGGAAGAGAGCCACACTCTGCTCAGTCCACAATTCATAGTTTATAAAACTGCATCAATGTAACACAAAACTGTGCATGCATTCAGTTGATTTGTGGTGGTTCTTTGACCTCATTAGCATCCTGGGGCAAGGCTGAAAGGTATCCTATGTGGTGATAAGACAGATAAGCCCATGAAGTTTTGAAACTCAAGTAGGACTTTGAGGTCCCACTAAATTGTTGTATCAGCATAGCCATTCTCAAGCTGCTGTGCTAGCGTTGGATCTTTTATCCATCGCAGTAGCCCTTCCCTGCCACATCCTGCCCTCTCAGTCATGAAGGTAAAGAAACTGCAGCTTCAGGAGGATTTCCAACTCTTTTCCTGACATCTTTTCAAGCAAATATTCAACCATAAGCTCTTTCTGTATAGAAAACCTGGAGCTTCTAGAATGCTTCCATTTCCCTTTACAGATTTCCTTTCATTTTATCTCTCATGACAAAATACTACATAGTGACCCTTGCACAATGGAATAACTTCTGGGCTTTTCCTTGAAGCAGACAAGTACTTCACACCCCTTGATGATAAAAGCCCTCTCTTCTCACTTTTGGAAAAGGACACACTGAACACATTTACTTCAGCCAAACAAAACAAACCAAAAATTGAGTATCCTACAGGTAACCCTAGAACCAAGTCTTTAGAGGAATACTCAGCATCCACAGTTTAATCCATAGCCTGTTAATAAACATTAGGGGCATAAGAATTTAATCATTGCTCAAAGAGTCAGAACAGGTTAGAACTGAGGCTTAAAGAATGCCAAGAGTAAATGAGTTGGGGAGAAAAAGAGTGAATTAGTTGGAAAGAATTTATTTTAGGCAGAGAAATTAAAAGGAAGATATTTCCATTTCTCAACACTCCATCATCAGTGGGTTAGCTACGCCATCATAACATCATAAGTAGAGGAAATCCAATAATCAATTCCTCACGCAGCTATGGTGAATGACAAAAGTAGGAAATAGACTACCTTGTCTGCGGTCCTCTGCAAGAGGGGGTAAGAAAGAAGCCTTCCTGGAAGTGCCCCCAGAAGGCTCTCCCCCATTTTCATTGTCTAGCACGATGTCACACGCCCATTGATAAACCAGTCACCTTCAAGGGCGATTCTTAGCTTAGATAAATGCTTCTTAGAGAAGTGATTCCCTCCCACAAGGGATATTTGGCAATGGTCAGGGTGGGAGTGCAGGGGCACTGGTGTCTAGTGAGTAGAAGTCAGAAATACTGTTAAGTATCCTGTAATGAGCAGGACGACCTCTACAACAAAGAACTATCTCATCCAAATATCAATAGTGCCAAGATTTAAAATCTATGCTCCTAGTCAACAGTGGACATTCTCGCTGAACCTTTGTGTTCCATATTCCTCAAATATATCTTTAACATTAATGATATACTGGTCATACAAAAATAAATGTAATGCTTGCATTCCATAAAAGGTATGAGGAAGAGGCCAGAGAGCCATCAGCCCCAAAGAGGCCCCTAAGCTACCTCAAGAAAGATACAAGATAACCTGAGTGATGAACACAGCAACAGCAAGCAGAAAGGGGGGGGGGTATGTAACAACAACAAAAAAGAAACGAAAACCCTTCTTTCATATATAATGTGTACTGAGAACTGAAACATCTATTTTAAACTAAATTATGAAGCTTTGTGTCTGTTGCATGTCTGTCTTTGTGCATGTCGGTTGTTACTTCCCTACATGCATGGAGGAATGTATAGATTGCCATCCCAGATGCATAAAAAAGTGAGTGAAAGTAAAAAGAAGCAGAGGTTCATATTTTTAAAATATTTTCTATCACATGAAGTTTTAATGAGGTAATGTACGTGAGGCACTCAGAGCAGTTTCCGGTATATAAGAGGTACCTAATAAATTGAAGTTTTATCATTAACATGACCAATATCATTGGCTTTGTGAAATTTTTCAGTCATTGGGTAATTTTAAGTAATTTAGTTTCAGTAATAGTCTCTTTTACTGCTTTTACTTTATTTTTAAACTTACTTTATACGAGGAGTTTTGATCATAAACTAGTATAATCACCTAAAAAAATGTTTGGCACCTACTGAAATAAAGGAAAGACATATTTAAAAGCCTAAATATAATCTTCCCAGTGCTTTTGGTTTATCCTCAGGAAGAAAAGTGTAATGTAGGAGGGGAAAAGGATTACTATTCAGGGTGATATAATACCAATCTCAGAGAGGATTTTTTTTTTTTTTAATTTGCAAGTGCCAGAAGCTTGAAAAAATTCTTAAATAAAGCTTTTGTGTGGCCTCTGGCTTAGAATACAAAATCTGGAGGAAATTACCACTGGAATAAACAGTACAATCTAAGCATTTTTTGGACATAGTCTAAGAAATTAGAAATTAATATAGTCAATAGATGTAACTGCCAGAGCAAAAACTAGTTGGTAGCATTACAGAGAGGAAATGTGTTGAAATGTAATCCAGATTTTACAGTGTTTACGAAACTACATAGAATATACTTTTCATTGTAAATAATTTTAAAGTTGTATTCACCAATGTTTTACTTATTTCAAAATTATTACTTATATAATGGGAAGCATAGGTATGCATTGACACGGGTAGAACTATAGACACATATACATATACAATCTGATACTTAAATATATTTTTTTCTGAGAAAAGATTTTCTGAAAACATGAGTAGCATTCTACTCTTTACAAACCATAAAATAATTTTCCAAATAAAGGGAACTTGTATCACTCTATTATATTTTTAAATGCCACAATATTACATAGTCTAATACATAAAAATCAGACCCCAAAGTGTCATTGTAAAAATTTTAAAGACTTTCTATTACACAAGACTGCAATGGAATTAAAAGGAAGAGTTAGAGGAAAGAAAACAATAGATTAGAATAGACCTAGTTGCTATTTTTTTTTGAGAACTTTGTCTAAAAGGTATAGATTTTATAACTGCAGGGGGAAATTTATGTTTCAAGGAAAGTCTATGCATTGTCTAGATCGTACACTTCAGGGTTATCTGACTCTGATTTTTTTGGGAGCTATTTTACTTCTCCGTAAATTGTGGATGACCAAGAGGAAGGCAAATAACTCTTTCCTGTGGACTTGCAAATATGTTCTACCCAGTAAAGTTTCACTTGACCTCCCTTCTCCCTGCCCCATGGAATCATGTTTCCATCTATTTGTAGGTTCATTTCAACATTCATTTCTCCATGTAAATGGGTGCTTCTTTGACTTTTCCTTTGAACTGGTCCTAACATCTGCCTGGTTCCTTCATTTAATGAATGAGTTCAATACAATCTTAAACATGTGTTAATTTTATAGCTGTAAGAAAGTCATGAATTTGCCTGTTTTTAAAAATTATCCTTTAACCTGACATATGCAGACATTTGTTGAATAATGCAGCTCAATTCATTCCATCAGTCTGGGGAAGAGTGATTTAATCATGCAATTATTTATTGCACACCTACTATGTGTGCAGTAGTAAGCTCCCTGCTAAAAAGTGAAGGCATGTGAATCTATTACCAAATATGCCTCAGGTAAGAAACTGAAAACTCAATCTAGTGAAAAGATTTGAGGTTTAGTAGTTATTTTACAAAAAAAAGGGCTTTATAACCTTATAAATAAAATATTATGAGAACAAAAAGGAGAGAAAAGGACTTCACATTCAGCTTTGAGCAGTGTGTTCTTGGGCTTTTTGGACCCCAGGTTTTGGAAGACCGGAAAGATTTCAGGAAGTAGTAATTATACAAAGGGATAATTCAGGTAACAGAAGCACTGGGAGAAAGGTCCAGAGTTGGAAGACGGGGAGCAGAGTATGCTCAGAGGAACATGATCTTTCTTTCCATCTGATAAAATGTTTTTGTCATTCAGCTAACATTTCCATAGCTTATAATTAACTACTCTTTTGAATTTATCTTTAAGAATGGAATTTATTAATTCAACAATTATTTAAACAAATAATTTTGGTTATATATTTGTCCTTATAGACAAGATTATCTTGACCTCAGTAATATTGACATTTGGGGCTGGCTAAGCTTTGGTCATGGATGGCTGTCCTGTGCATTTGTTGATGTTTAGCAGAATCACTGGCCTCTATGCGCCAGCTGAGATCCACAGCTATAAACGCTTCAAATTCAGCTGTTACAAATCAATCCTATTATCACCTACACTGCACTATTATATTTTTAATCTCTTTTATAGTTAATGAGTTCACCAGGTCACCAGGACTCAAAGATTCACAATCTCATAGTCACATAAGACTGCTGTGTATTTGGTTTCTTTTTTTACTTCCAAACCTTATCCCTCACAAAGCCATGCTGATCCATCCTCAGACATTCTCTCTAATCTGCTCACCTCTTTTCCACCTGCATTAACACTTCTTCAGTTCAATTTATTGGCTTTTGTCTGAATGCTTTCAATAGGCGTTGTTCTGATTTTGCCTTACTATCATCTCTCTCTACTTCGGGTTATTATTCTCCTGCTGCCAAACTAACTCTTTTAAAGATTCACATTTTATGCAACCATGCAAATTAAAAACAACAACGGCAACGACAATTTTTAAAGCACTTAAAGATGGTTTATTGCAGGGATTCTTAAAAAGGGGTCTGTGAGCTTGAATTGAAATTCAAAAAAAACATTATTCGTGTGGGTTTGCGTTGGTGTGGGTGTGATATATTTATATTAAGTAATACAAAGTGTAGTGTGGACTTAATGAGGGGTCTATGGTTTTCACCTGCCTGGCAAAAGGATCTGTGGAACAAAAAAGGTTAAGAACCCCTGGTTTATTGTTTTAGTTTCCCAGTTGCTAAAAAAATGCGAAACAGTAGGTTGGCTTAAACACCTTTAATTTATTGGCTCACAATTTTAAGGCTAGATGTCCAATATCAGGATGACAGCAAGGTGATGTTTTCTTCCCAAAGACTAAGGCATTCTAGGGCTGGCTGCCTGGGAGCCTTGGTTCTTGGTTTCTCCATCACAGATCAATGCTCATGGCCATGCCTTCTTTCTCCTCTGGGCTCCATTGACTTCGGTTCATCCTCTTCCAGTGGCATTTTTTCCATGTCCAATTTCCTTTGCTTATAAAAATCTAGCCATATTGCATTAAGGCCCACCCTTACTCAGTTTGGACATATCTTAACTAATAACACATTAAAAGGTCCCATTTACCAATGGGTTCACAACACAGAACCACGAATTGGGACCTGAACATATATTTTGTGGGGAAGATGATTCAATCCCCAACATCTATAGACTGTCAATTCCCAGGGAAGACCACCAAATTGATTTATTGATAAAGCAAGCCAAGCATATTGCTTACTGCAGCAAGAGAGATCACTACTTTGACAGAATCTTAGTACCATCTCAAAGGGGTGATCAATGTTACAATATTTGTATGGTTTGGGGGTGGGAGCTACCTTTAAGCAATTTATCCAATGCAGGAGTCAGACTGGGATCAAGCAAAGTTCATTATATGATACTTTAGGGTTGGTGGATACAGGAGACAAACAATTTGAAGTGATTCTTCCGAAGTGTATATTGTTGTTGGATGATTCTGAGGTTCCACTTACCCTAATGAATGCTAGTGGAATAGTCTATTGCTCAGAAGGATTTTCAGGAAGTTCTTGAAGTTAACATTAAAGTTATTTGCAACTGCTTTTCCCTGGGCTAGGATTTCATGAAATGGTGAAGTCTGAACTCAAAGTCAAATTTATGTAGACAACAATCTGTTTGATTGTTGATATTTTTCAGTTTTCAAGTCTAACTTCTAAAATGAGAGGCAGATTATAGAAATGAAGGAAAGCGTCCCATCACAGCTGGGACCTGGCCAGGAAACTTTGTGAGGGAAGGCAGCTGCCTGAGAACAAAGCCACAACAATTACAGCTAAAAAGCCCGCCAAGACCCTGGTCACGAGGTCCCATTTGAAACTCCGGGGCTCAAAAGAAGCTCTTGGTTCCCTGAAAGCTGACAGGTGAAAAGGAACCAATCAGGATAGCAAACAGCTGGGGTCCATCCCCAGCATGGGGAAGGGGGAAGAGGAAAGAACGGCTTAAGAAAGGCAGCCCCTGGACCCCACATGCATCTCTGCCTGGAGGACCCCTCACTCACACCTCTGCTGCGTACTACTTCTTTTCTCTCCTTTCTCAATAAACTCTTTTTACTGGCCTCCTTAATCTGGTGGGTCTGAATTCTTGCGATATAGCCAAGAACCTAGAACCCCTGGGCTCTGGTAACAATTTGGCAATCTGCCCTGACCAAATTTTCCTTGTTGTGTCCATGCTTGCCCCCTCCTGTTCCAGCCATGAGGAAAATTTCATGTTATAACAAATACTTTCCACCACAGTAAAGAAAGGAAAAAGTATATATATATATATTGGAGCGGGGAGGGGAGGGGGGAGAGAGACAGAAGAGGAGAATCTATTATGTTCCAAAATTTTCTTAGAGGTTGTCTTAGTTTGCCAAAAGCTGCCAATGTGATATATCAGAGATGGGTTAACTTTTATAATGGGAAGTTTATTAGAGTAAAAACTTATAGTTCTGAGACTGCAAAAATGTTCAAATCAAGGCATCATTAGAGATGCTTTCTCACCAAAAGTCACTGCTAACAGATCTCAAAGTCTTGCCATGGAGTGAGGCAAGATTGAGACAGACCTCTGCATAGGTCCCTGCCTTCTCTTCAAGGCTCAACATCTCCCAGAATCCAGCAGTGGGTGATCAGGCATATGGCTGATCTCTTCAGCATTGAGCTGCTGTGTGGGCCCAGGCTCCTGGGGATTTACTGCCTTCTGCTTCAGCTTCTGCTGCTAGCAATCCTTGAGTCCTCTCTCCCTCAGTGTCTCTGTTTATATAAGACAAAGCAAGAGGCTGGAGACCCAACATGTATCATGCCTCCTAACATAGTCCTATCAAAAGTAATCTAATCAAATGATCTAATCAAAGGCCT
>PVKH010049724.1:0-10076 GCA_004027955.1 Chaetophractus vellerosus | reverse complement strand
TCCTCAATATATTTTTGAATTAACACTCCCTCCCAACTGCCACTGCCTTGACAGATTATTTGTTTCCCTATATTAATGTGTAGAGTAATTTCAAAATGGAAAAAAATAAAGGAATGAACATGGTAGAGCCTAGAGAGAGGAGATGCCATTGAAAGAGTGGGAGGGGAGGCAATTGTGGGAATAGAAGACATCATGAAGAGGTGAGACCTTAGCTTGGTGTCTCCAAAGGACTTTTCAGTCCTGTTACAATATTGAGAGACTAGGCCACTGGGGCAGGGATGTAAAGTGTGGTGGTGCTACCATCTTAAGAGATAAGCAGGGTATTATATTGGAGTGGGACATCTACAAAGAATTTTTACCCCTTGGTATTAGCTTTTCAGTGAATGAAGTCAAGGAACTTCAACAGAAGGTGGGGTGTGGAATTGGAAGATAGAGCATTGAAGGACATGGCTAGGATTGCTGGCATATACAAGATGAGGGGCATAGACATGTGAGACAGGAATCATGGTTACAACAGGGCAAGGACCAATGTATCCTTAAATAATGTATAGATTAACTAATTTACTTGATGATATTTAATGGCATATTACTATATGACAATCACTCATCTTGGTCCTGCAGAAATAGCTATAAATAAAAGTCCTAGCTCTTAAGGAGTTTACATTTTAGTCGAGGAGACTGATAATAAACTAGTATTCTCTTTTCAAAATATACTTTCAGGTAGTAGTAAGTAGTGATCTTGATCTGGCTGTAGTTATTGTGTAAAAACTGTCCATAATTCCTGATGTATATTTGTAAATTTTTAGTTTTTGTAACTTTGGGGGATTTTTTTGGAGGGAAAATATGGTGAGAACTGTATTAAAAATATGTTTTGTGAGTTCATAATAAAAATTCATAATAAAAACTTTGTAAATGAAATGGAAAAAGAAATCAGATAGGGGCATAGAGAGTGATGGAGAAAAGGGAATTTTGTTTTGGGTGATAAGGGAAAATCTCACTGATAAGGTGACATTAGAACAGAGACCTGAATGAAGTGAGAGGCCAAGCCATGTAGGTAAAATAAATTCCAAAAAGGCAATTACTAAGTTCAATGGATACTTTATACCCTAGTTCTATTGGTCAGGTCAAGATGTTTTTTTGGGAGCACTGGAGAAATGGCAGTTTTGAAACAACTGAGAGAAGATATGGAGAGGATAAAGACAATGCCTGGAATAATTGTGCTGTTGCTACTTTTGATTACCCTGTTTCAGATTCCATTTGCATTTTCATGCTACTTAATACGAAATGCCAAACACTTCCTTGTATACTGACATGGCTAAAGAGACATCTATGAGAAGATGTCCTAATGCTTTCTACTGTGTCCCCATGGCTCACTGAAAATTCCTTTTGCACTTTCTTTCACCACAGTGCAATCGTCTAATGTTTTTGATGTTTTCTCTCTCCTTCCTACCACCTAATACTATCCAGACAGTGACCTCATTTAGGGTAAGGAATACCCCCTAGTAATGTTTAAAATTTCCTTCATTTGGGGAGCGAATGTGGCTCAAGCATTTGAGTGCCAGCCTCCCACATGGGAGGTCCTGGGTTCAGTTCCCGGTTTCTCCTAAAGAAGACAAACAAACAATGAGCAGACAATGAGCAGACATCAAGCAAAATGAAGAGCAGACAACAAGCAAAAACAATGAGCAAAAACAACGAGCAAGACAATAAGCAAACAATGAGCAGACAATGAGAAAAACCAAAACGAGCCGAGAGCTTATGTGGCTCAAGCAGTTGAGTGCCCACCTCCCACATGGGAGGTCTCGGGTTCGGTTCCCAGAGCCTCCTAAAAACAATGAGCAGACAATAAGCAAAAACAACAAGTGAAAACAGCTAGCAGACAATGAGTGCAAACAATGAGCAAAAAACAAGCAAACAGATGAGGAAACCATCTTGGGGGGAGGGAGGGGGAATAAATGATGCTGGGGTATCTGATGAACCATTAAACATTTTTTCCTTCATTTTGAATATAGGCACATACATGACAGAATGAGAATATCTGTGACTTTGTCATTAGCAAAAGGAACAGATTTGTTTTTATACCAAATTCCAGTTGTTTCAGATACCACAAAACAGCCATTGTGCTCATCCTTACTTTAAAATTATGGTAGTCTAGACTTACCTCTAGAGTTATTTAATACATTAAAAATAAACAAATAAATTACTCTATTATAAATTTGAATTTTATAGTTTGATAAGTCTATTACAAAATAATTTGTTTCCTTTGTTATTCTGTGTGTTTTGTTTTACTTTATGCATTTGAAAACATTACTCTGAGATGGAGTTCATAGGTTTCATAAGACCACCAAAGGCATCTAGAGCATAAAAATGTAAGTATTTCTGTTTTAAACTCAAACTAGTTTATATGAAAAATGGTCTGGATAAATCAGAGATAGTCTTTTCCCTCACAACACTTTCTCTAGGTGATATCATTGATTCTTTATGTATAGTTTTAATTATTAAGAAATTCTGATGACTTTGTTCTCCTGCCAGGCACCTTCTCTTAGCTGGGGACTTAGGTATTTGTTGCCTAATTGACATCTTCACCTTAGAGACATCTCAAACTTAACATATCCAAGGTTGAATTCCTTATCCTCCCCTCCCAAATCTTTTCCTGCTCAGTCTTTCCCAGTAAGCAACATTCAGCCTGTTGCTTAAACTGAAAAGTAGAGAAATCTGATTCCTTTCTTTCTTTTACCTGCAATTCCAATCCATGAGAAGGTCCTGCCAGTTCAAAACCTTAACTCAACTCTGTCCACTTCTCTGCATCTCATCTCCACTGTTTCTACCCTAATCCAGGCCACCATCACATTTTTTGTGTATGTCTAGATTATTGCCAGAGCTTCCATATGGGCTTTCTGCTTCCATTTATGCTCTTCTAATCTATTCTTCACACACCAGACAAGGTAATCTATTAAAATTTAAATTGTATTATTTCATTCTCTTCTCAAAACACTTCAATGACATTTAGAATAAAATCTATATCTGTTGCATGTATCTAAATAATTCAGCCTCTGTCTGTCTGTCCATTCTCCTTTTGTAGCACTTCTCAATCACTATTTTTTAAGCATAACTGGTTTTCTTTCAGTTCTTCTAATTCACAATGTTAAATATCCTCTATTTCCCTATATTGTTCCTCTCTCCTTTCTCCAACTTGGCTTCTGTGCTAGGAGGTTGGCCTGTATAGACTATATCAATGGTTTCCTTTCCTGTGGACTCCTGATTGGGTTGGCTAATAGGTGTCCTAGCAGGAGATCTTAAGGAGAGCATGTCTCTTCCTCTGGCACCCTCCCAGTGAAGTCACCTCTGGATGGCTCTATCCCTTGAAAAGTCAAGCTCCACTTACAGCAGCCTGATCTAAATACACTCCCCCCTATCTTCTTCTGTGTTCTAGTAACCACTGCCCCTGGACCCCTTTTATCCCTTTGGCTTGGTGGTGGTCATAGCTCCTTTTTTATTACTAGGCCCAGGATGCTGCATTTCCTGATCATAATTTTATAAATATTTCATTCATCAAACCCTCCTCCAATCATCCTAATTTGAGTGTGCCATTTGTTTCCTGCTGGAACCATGGCTTTCTAAATCTTTTCCTATTTCAAGGCATTTCCACATGCTATAAACTTTACCTGGAAATGCACTTTCCCCATTCTTCACTTGGCTGGCACTTGCTCTTTAAATATCAGTCTAAAGATACTCTTCTGAGATCTTCTCTTAATCAACCTGGATCCAGTGGGACCACTGCTATAGTCTCAATGGCAGCATGCTGTTTCCATTAGAGCATCTATCTTTTGCATTTGGTTATTTGTTTGTTTCTTTGATTGATTTATGTCTTTCTTCTAGTGGACATTAAAATTCCTGAGGGCAGAGAGCATGTCTGTCTTGCTTACTATTGTATGTGTCCCCAGTAACTAGCACAGTACTTAGCAGATAGTAATTATAATGATGATAATGATACTATCTAAAGCATATTGAACACTTATTCTGTCAAGCATTGTTCTAAATATATTGTACATTTAACTCATTTAATCCTCATTATAACCTTATGATAGATAGATATAAAGATAGATAAATAGATAGATAGATAGAGATAGGTAGATAGATAATTAGCTTTCCAATTTTACTTATGAGGGCTCTGAAACACAGAGAGGTTGAATGTGTCTTTTAAGATAAAACAGCTAATAAATGACCTAAGTGACAGCCTAATAGAGATATGCTGTGCTGCTCTGAACAAAATACTTGTGCTTGTACTTTGTAGGGAATGCATATTTGAATAGTCTCCTCTAAATGTGGAGATGAGATTTGTAAGCAATTTAGGTTACACTTTGAACTTAACCACTTTTTTATTATCAAAGCGGTGACTGGTTCATTTAATTCTTGCATCACATTTTATGACTTCTAGGGTTTTTAAATTTTACAATAATTAGCAAACTATATTGGATTATATTTTTCCAAATAAATGATCATTCTGAATAATACCATGGCCCAAAACACAATCTCATAAGCTAAAAGTCTATACAGTTTCTCCTTGCTTTCCCATATGCTTGGATTAAATAATTTAAGACCCCCTTTATACTGATCTGTAGAAACTGTTGGGCAAAAGTAAGTCTAAATTGGGGGACTTCTGGGAAGATGGTAGAGTAGGGAGCTCCAGGACTCAGTCCTTCCACAAAAACAACTATTTAATAGGCAGGAACTGCCTGAAACAACAATTTTGAAACTCTGGAGGCCAAAAGAACATTGTACAGCATTCAGGGAAGAGCAGAAGGAAGAAGCTGATAAATTATGGTAAAGAACAGTAAATTGCTGTCTCCATACAGCAGCTACAAGCACCCATTCCCCACTCTCCCAGCAGGCTGCTGTGGTGTTCAAACCCTGGTTAGCTCACTGGTGACAGAAAGGGACATAAAAATCGTCTTCCCTAAGAACAGGGTTGGGCATAGCCAGTCAATGATCACTGCTTTTGATTAGTGAATTTGGATCACTGGGAGCCCAGCTCTAAGGGCAGATATTGTTTCAAACTGCCTGCACAAAGCAGCGGCAGCTATTGTTCCAACCTTCCCTGCACAGGAGTGGAGGCAGTAGAAATTTAAAAAGCAGGGGACAGGGGACAGTTAGCTAAATGGCTGCATTTGATGGGCAGGTCAAGAAAACTGAGCTTTGGGGAGCCATCAGAGAGGTCTTGGTGTCCTTCCCAATCTCCTTCACAGGGCGCTCTGGAGTGTGTATGCACCTCCTTCATGGGTGCCTAGCACTATTTTGGCAGGGAAAGACTGACTTGGGAAAGTCCTCTTCAAGGTTTCCCTCCTCTCAGAATTTGCCCTCCAGGCAAAAGTAGCCTTAGATGACAAAAGGAGTATAAAAACTATAGAGTTGGATGATCTAGAATAAAGGTATGTAGGTTCAAACACCAGAGAGAGGAAGGTCTGTCTCCTGGGAAACTTCTGTAAAAAGGGGGACTCTAAAACATCTAAAACGCAAAAGCCCAGGACAAGTCACAGGTCCAGAAAGACAGGGAAAAGCCTACACAGTGTTTCGCCTTGTGCAGACCTTCCTACAGGTGGGCTAATGCTCAAGTAAATCTATGTCTTATCACCAGCTCATTACAAAATCAAGAAACAGATATCTCTGGGTATAACTGGGAATAAAATTGCCCAGGAGGGTTTCAAGAGCATAATGGAGGTCATCCCAGAGGTAATACTTATACATATCTCAGCAGGACCTCATAGACTGCCAAAGTGGATACTACCCCAAATAATGGGGATCCTGAGGATTCTGGAGACACCCATGTCCTATGGTCAGGGCTGATAGCTCTGGAGTTTGGTGCTTTGCCAGTGAGCCCTACTTTGGAGTTTGTGCTCATGAGAGTGACAGATTGGACTGTTATGGCATCCCTACACATGACTCATCTGTCCCTTCTATTTGAACCTATACTTGGTGCTGGAGTTGGTAGGTGTACATCCAAGAGACTTGAATCTTTGGGCTGTCCATGTGCCAGCTGGGCCCTGAGCTTCAGCAGGGTTGCAACACCTACCCTCCAGTTCATTGGACTCACCCAGGACAAATAACAAGGAGGTAAGGATTGTCAACCACCATACCAAGGAAACAAGAGATCCTACAACTGCAAGCAAGAGAGTCCCATACATCGGCTGTATAGGATTGAAGCCCCCTCTCAATTAAAGGTGGAGTGGCCATCACTGTCCCAGAATCCACAGAATTGGGGAATAAACTATGGCTTAGAGTGGACCTACTGGTGTTCTACTATAGACTTATTGTGATTCTAGCAATGGAAGAAATTACAACATTGATGTGGAAGCAGTGGCCACTGGAGGCTCTGGGGGCAGGGGGAGGAAAAAACAGGTGTAATACAGAGGCTTTTTGGGACTTAAGAATCATCCTGAATGACATAACAATGACAGATATAGGCTATTATATATTTTCCCATAACCTGCAGAATTGTGTGGGAGAGAGTATAAGCTACAATGTGAACTATGGTCCATGCTCAGTGGCAATTTTCCAGGATGCGTTTATCAATTGCAATGAATGTGCCACACTAATGAAGGATGTTGTTTATGTGGGAGGGTGTGGGAGGTGTGGGGAGTGGGGCATATGAGAATCCCTATATTTTTTGTGTAACATTTATGTAATCTAAGTATCTTTAAAAAATAAAAAATACATATATATATGTATTTCAAAAAGAGCATAATTGACCTGGCAGAGTGAAGAATCAGTGAACTTGAAGACAAGACACTTGAAATGAGTCAGGCTGAGAAAAGAAAGAAAAAAGAAATAATAAAAGCAAAAATAGCCTAAGACACTTCAAGGACATCATCAAGTGCACCATATATGCAATATGGGAATCTCAGAAGGAGAAGAAAGGGAGAAAGAGGAAGAATGAATAGTCAAAGAAATAATGACAGAGAATTTCCCAAACATAGCAAAAGACATGAATATGCACATTCGGGAAGCCCAGAGAAGACCAAACAGGATAAACATAAAGTAAAATGTACCCTGCTATCTATTAATCACCCTATTGAATGCAAATAATAACAAAGAGAGAGTTCTGGAAGCTGCAAGAGAAAATCAGCGTGTTATATACAAGAGAGTCTCAATTAGATTGAGTGCTAATTTCTCATCAGAAAACATGGAAGCAAGAAGGCAGTAGGTTGAAATATGTAAAGTTCTGAAAGAAAACAAATGCCAGCCAAGAATTTTATATCCAGGGAAACACTCTTTCAAAAATGAGAGTGAGATTAGGACATTCTCAGATAAACAAGAAACTGAGGGTATTCATCACTAAACCTGCCCTACAAGCAATGTTAAAGGGAGTTCTTTAGACTGAGAGGAAAAACACATCCAGCAGTTCAAAGCAGCATGAATAAATAAAGACTTGTGGTAAAGGTAACCATTTGGGTCATTATAAATGCCAATACTTTTGTAGTGTATTTTTCAGTACCTAACTCCACTTCTTAGTTCCTACAGGTGCTAAAATGGAAATGCATAAACAGTAACAATAAATCTATGTTTTTGAACATACAATGTGCAAAGATATGTGGTAACAAGTACAGAAAAAATGGTGGTGGTATAGAGGAGTACAGGCAAATTATATGTACCTGCTATTGAAGTAAATTTGTCATCAAACCAAATATGTTTGTTATATTTTAGGATGTTAAATTTTAACTTCATGGTATGCAAAAGGATAATAGATGAAAAATATATCCAAATAGAAAAGTGAAGGCACTCAATATGGTACAACACAAAAAAATCAAATAAATATAAAAGTAAGCTTTAGTGGAAATAAGGTACAAAAAAGGTATAACACAAAGGCTAAACCACAAAATGGCAGACAAATGTTAGGCATTATCCATAGCAACTTTAAATGTAAATGGGTTAAATTCTCCAGCCAAAGTCAGGGAATGGCAGAATGGATTAAAAAAAAAAAAAAAGCATTACCCAACTATTTGTTTTCTGCAAGAGACACTCCTTAAATTCAAAGATACAAGTAAGTTGAGGGTAAAAGGATGGGAAAAAATATACCAAGCAAGTAGTAACCAAAAGTGAACTTGGTGGCTATACAAATATTGATAGACTTTACGTCAAAAACACTTGCAAGGAACAAAGATGGTCACTAAATACTGATAAAGGGGAAAATTCAACAGGCAGATGTAAAAGGTATAAATATATGCACACCTAAGAACAGAGCCCCACAATATATGAGGCAATTGCTGACATATTTGAACAGTGAAATTGATAGATCTACAGAAACAGTAGATGGCTTTAACATACTACTCTCAATAATGGATAGAACATCTAGTCAGAAGATCATTAAGAAAGTAAAGGACTTGAATGGTATGCTAAACCAACTAAATATATGTATAAAACACTTAATTATGCTTCTATACATAAGCAATGAACAATCAGAAGAAGAAATCTAGAAAAAAATTCCATTTACAAAAGCAACTAAAATAATGAAATCTCTGGAAATAAATCTAACCAAGGATGTAAAGGACTTGTATGTAGAAAACTGTAAAACATTGCTAAAAAAAATCAAAGAAGACCTAAATAAATGGAAAGACAGTCTGTATTTGGATTGGAAAACTAAATATTGTTAAGATATCAATACTATCCAATCAAAATTCCAATAACCTTCTTTGCAGAAATGGAAAAGTCCATCATCCAATTTATGTGGAAGGGTAAGGGTCCCTGAATATCTAAAGCCTTTTTGAAGAAGTAGAGTGAAGTTGGAAGACTCACACTTCCCAGGGTTTCAACTTATTACAAAGCTACAGCAATCAAAACAGTGTGGTACTGGCTCAAGGACACATATATAGAGCAATGGAATAAAGCTCAGAAAACAACCCTCATATTTACGGCCAACTGATTTTTGACAAAGTGGCAAAGACCATTCAATTGTGAAAGAATAGTCTCTTCAACAAATAGTTCTGGGAAAACTGGAACTCCATTTGCAAAATACAAACAAAAAACCCCCCAAAATGGGGGAACCCTCTACCTTACACCATATACTAAAATCAACTCAAAATGGAACAAAGACCTAAATATAAGAATTAGAACTATCAAACTCCTTTAAGAAAAGGTAGGGAACCATTTTCAGGACCTTGTGTTAGGCAATGATTTCTTAGAGTTTACGCCCAAAGCACAATCAAAAAAAAAAAAAAAGAAAAAAGAAAAAAATAGATAAATGGGACCTCATCAAAATGAAACACTTTTGCACCTCAAAGTATTTTATGATGAAAGTAAAATACAGCCTACACAATGGGAAAAAGTATTTTGAAACCACATATCCAATAAAGGCTTAGTATACTAAATATATCAAGAAATCCTTCAATTTACTAACAACAAGCCAAACAACCCAATTAAAAAATGAGCAAAAGTCTTGAGCAGACATCTCTCCAAAGAACATATACAAATGGTCATGAAAACATGCTCAACATCATCACCCATTAGAGAAATGCAAATCAAAATCATGATGAGATACCATTTCACACCATTGGAATGGCTGCTATTTATTTATTTTTATTTTTGTTTTTTAAAGATTTAATTTTTATTTATTACATACCACCCCCCTGCTTTTTGCTTGTTCTTGCTGTGTTCATTTTTGCGTTCTTCTGTGTCTGCATGTTTCCCCCTGCTGCAGCAACCTGCCAAATCAGCTCACCGTGTGGCAGCCTGCCTGCTCGCGGCGGCCTGCCCTACTCGTGGGGGCTTGCCCTGCCTGCGGTGGCTTGCCCTGCCCGCAGTGGCTTGCCTTCTCAAGGCAGTCTGCCCACTTGAGGAGGCCTTGGGAACCGAACCTGGGGCCTCCTATGTGGTAAACCAGTGCCCTACCAATTGGGCTACAGCTGGCCCCAGCTGCTATTTAAAAACCAGAAAAAAAAATATGGGCCCGGCTAGATAGCTCAGTGGATAAAGAGCGTGCTGGGGTACCACATGGGAGGCCCCGGGTTCGGTTCCTGGGGACCTCTCCGAGCAGGCAGACGGCCTTGAGAAAGGCAAGCCGCCGTGGGTGGGGCAGAGCCGCC
>PVKH010049723.1:0-10068 GCA_004027955.1 Chaetophractus vellerosus | reverse complement strand
CAAAGTATAGGCCACATTTATGATATGAATGCAGTATAAAAGGGACAAATGTGGTACAGAAACTAAGACTTTTGAAATTTTTGAGGCGTAGGCTCTGGGACCTTTGAGAATTCCTAAATCCATGAAAATCACAATAATAATCATGTTCATTTTTCCAATAAAAGAATAGCTGCAAACTTTCAGGGATCCCGTTTGGAATCTTAGTGAGATACTTGTAGATAGTGACCAGAAGAGGGCACCTAAACTCATTGAAATATTCCGAGCAGGAGGATAGGCCCAATTTCATGATAAATGATGTTTCCTGCTCACTCGTCCCATAACACAAATTTAATTCATATAAAATTTAAAATGATACCATAGCTGTATTATTGATTTTCAGGGTCAATTTCAACTGATTGAAACTATAACTGTTAAAGCCTAGATTCACAAGACTTGCTCTTTTATAGAGAGGAGCTAAATATGTGGTTAAATGTGTGTTGTAATAAAGAAAATGAGTTAAAGAAAAGTGTGAACAATCTGGGCTTGTCCCTTTGAAGAGAAGGACACAAAAGGCATGGGACTAAAGTGGAATGGCCATGCAATTCTGCACCTTTGGTCTGTTAATTGTACCAAGATGTTGAAAAAAGAAAACCAATAACCTCCCCTTGAATCTTCAAATAGAATTTTTAAAATGGATAGAATTTCCCCAGTGAAAATGTTTTTATATACAATTTTCTAAACCCTTGGTACTTACTTCTACTTGCCTGTTAGCAAAAGCAATTAGGTGATAAAATGAATGAACAAAGTAGCAAACAAATATTAACAGAAAAACTCAGAAACAAACAGTTTGTTTTGTGCCTGTGTACATGTGGTTTTGGTTGTGATTCTATATTGGATACATAAAATAAAATCATATTTTTCTGCTCCTGATTTGTATGACACAAGTAAATATATCAAAATGCCATGGTGTGGGAAGCAGATGTGACTCAAGCGATTGGGCTTCCGCCTACCACATGGGAGGTCCCAGGTTCAGTTCCCGGTGCCTCCTAGAGAAGGTGAGCTGGCATGGCGGGCAGGTGCGGCGAGCTGACGCAGTAAGATGAGGCAACAAAAGAGACACAAAGAGGAAAGACAATGAGAGACACAACAAACCAGAGAGCGGAGGTGGCTGAAGTGATTGAGCGCCTCTTTTCCACGTGGGAGGTCCCAGGTTCGGTTCCTGGTACCTCCTAGAGAAGGTGAGCTGGCGTGGCGGGCACGTGCGGCAAGCCGACACAGTAAGATGATGCAACAAAAGAGACACAAAGAGGAAAGACAATGAAAGACCCAACAAACCAGGGAGCTGAGGTGGCTCAAATAGGGTATAAATGAGGAAAAATTAGCTTTCTCTGGAGTTTTCTCAAGTTATTCTTCCCGTTGTGTTGCTATATTCCTAGTAAATTACCATTCCTTTATTTTGAAAGAGTTTTCAATGATGTTTTCCGAAACTAATGTTTTATTTTTTATTACTGAATGGTTTGCATGCCTATCCCTTCTCTTCCCTTCTCCCAACCACCATCCCCTTTCATTCACTTAGTTTCTTCCATGTACATTTTCCTTGAGTGGATAATAATCTGTATACCTCTTGATATCAGGTATCATGATCTCTTATTTGTTCTTCTTTTTCCAGTGTCAGACATAGATTAGAATGGAAATCAAAGTTTGTTGAACAAATATACAAACCAATGAATGAATGATTCAGATGGTTTTAAAAAGATTCAAAGGTAGGTTACTTTCTTATGCATCTTCTTACTGGTGCTTGATACATGCCAAGGGCAATTTTGAAACAAAATCACTTTTGTTGAGGGTTGAATTAAGACCTGTAACTACAAATACGACCAAAAAAAAAAAAAATGTTTGTTAAATTGAGGCCAGAAGAGTTCCTGGTAGAGATGTGTTCTTATTGTAACGTCCAGGTCATTACACAGGCCTTCCCAGGACGCCTCCACTTCCAAATTTCCTCTTTCTTAATCTCTTCTACTCATCACTACTAGATTTACCTTCTTAAAAAACACTTTTTTGGAAATTCCCCTATTCAGATCTCTTTATTATAGCAACTATCCTATTGCACATTAATTGGTTCTCTTGCATCTATCTCCAGCATATTGTGTGATTTTTGAGGGAAGGTAATAGTCTCTTTCTTTCCCTATCTCCATAAGAACATTATTAATCCAGACTATTCAAAAATTATTTTAATGTGTTTTATTTTTTAAAATTGCTATTCATACTGAAGAGGATACGACCTGATGCTTTTATTATCATAAACCCATTGTGTATATTGGATTAGAAATGATTTATATATTTGAAAAATTACATACAGTAGAGTGGCACAGAGCACTTTTTGTTTTTTAATTACAATAGGTATGCTTACCCAGAATGGGCCATAAGGAAGAATTTCTTCAACTGCATGCTCATTTCCTTGATTTCTTCCTTACACATCCATTTCCAGATCTACCCCTTTTTCCTAATTTCTTTGCTCCCTTTTAGTAGAAGAGGTTGTCATCTTACATTAAGGCGCCCCTATCATCTGTCTTCTGAATATGGCACTCTAAACTCAGCCCATGTTTACCAGAAAGCTGAATCCTTCAGCTCTGCCCCCGTGTAAACTTCCTCCTGGAATGGACTTTCCTATTTCACACGACTAACTGCTATTTGTTCTTTGGGATTCAACCTAGAGGTCACCTCTGCTATTAAGCCTCTGGTGAGAGTCTAAGTGTGTCCATATCACACACATGGCATTATTTACCAGAGTGTATTAGAAGTGTCTAATTACTAAATTTGAATTCCCTGAAGGCAAGAGCCCTGTCTTTCCATCTCTGTATCTACAGAACTTTGCAGAGAGCTCAACAGATACGATGCATTCAGTGAATGCTCATTGAATGTTCAAGTTTTTTCATGTGAACCTTGGTATTAAAAAATGCTAACAGGCCAGGAGAGGGAGAGAATGGACCTGGAGTGAGAGGTTCTAGTGTCTTAAGTGCCCACTCTACTTCTAATTCATTGAACTCTTTGGATAAATGTCTTTCTCTCTGGGTTTCAATTTTTTCATTCGGAAAACTGGGGTAGAGAAGAAATAGAAAGATTAGACACTCTCTTAATCCCTCAAGACCTTATATTGTTTTGTTTCTCTTCATCATTATTGACTGCAGAGGCAAGATATTTAACCACTAGGAGAAGAAAGTTTTTTTGGGGGAAAGCCACACAGATCCTCCCGAGGGATTTCAGAAAGCATTGTAAACTTGTAAAGAATACAAGAATATCCAGTTCTGTGTAGGTGTATTAGGCAGCCACCCTCTGAGTTTCAGATCCCAGAGAAGCAGCTGATGGAGTGGAACGATGGTAATAAACTTCAAGTCCGATTCTTGCTCCTGGAGTGGAACGATGGTAATAAACTTCAAGTCCGATTCTTGCTCCGGGAGAGGAACGATGGTAATAAACTTCAAGTCCGATTCTTGCTCCGACTCTGTGACTTTGAGCCTTAAACTTTCTGTGCTTCAGTTTACTAAGCTTTAAAATGGGGTAAAAATACCTACTTCAGGGTTGTTTTTTAAAATGTACAAATTATATATGCTCTATGCAAAATGCTTGATGAATGGCAGGCAGTCAATGAATCATAGCTATCACTATTATGAAACTAAATTTAGCTCTTCTGAGGCAGTAGTTCTGTAGTAATATCTTAACTATCACTAAGGGTACAGGATAAGGGGGAGAGGAAATACTTAGCCCTCTTAAAAACCCAGGAAATAAGAGGGCTGTGTCTCTACTGCTCTGATAAAAGGACAATTTGCAAGTTCTTTGGTATTCAAAGATTATTTTTATTCTGATATTGCTCTTGTCCCAGTTATGTACCCAGTCCAAAAATAATGATTATTCAGTGAATATGCCTAATGATGCCACACACATATAAGCAGAATTTAGGGAAGAAGGGTTTACATTAAATAAACAAATAAAAATATATCAGTTTGCCCAGCTGTTAGACAGGCAGAGTGAGTTTAACATGGGTCCCCATCCTATTAAATACACATGGAGTTGCTGGAAGTTCTCTCTAATAGATATTTACTATGTGTCACAGTGTGAAACATCCTGATCTGCAGAAATTGTGAGATATATTTTCCAGAATAATATCGCTAATAATGCTTGTTTGCTTAAATGAGTCACCATAAAAAGAACTTAGCATATTAAGATATATGCTGTGTAATTGAAAAAGATGATCATGGCTGGCCCTATTTTAAAATGTTCCAGCCATAAGTCATACTCACAGTATTTACTCATGTACTAAAACCCTCATAAATTAGTCAATATGCTCCTTCCTTCCCCCTCCCACAGCATGGTACCCCATTTGAAATGTATGTTGTAGAGAAATGTAAGGAAATCAAACAGGAGTCGTTCATTTTCCCACAACTTTTACTACGTATGCAAAGACTGAATATTTTCATTAGGAGATATATTTTTACAGGCAGGTAAGATCTTTTTTTTTTCTCTTTGTTTATAACATTGGTACTAGGATTAAAATCATGAAAGCATTTTCAGAAAATTATTAATTTGTGAATATGTTCCACAAATTGTTTTCCAGAAGAATACCTCCCCCAGGCTGTTATTTGTAAAATGAAAAAAAATTAAAAATTAAAAACTTTAATTTACCTCATATATTATTCTTCTTTCCTAAGCCTAGGTTGAAGGAATAAAACAATTGGAAACACATTCTAATTTGCTATTTCACTGCCTGCAATTTTAACACAATGCTAAATATTCATTCTGTGATGTTCCTGGTGCTATAACACCAAGCCTCCGTTACTGCCCTCCAACAGGATTTTAACGCCATCCCTTTGATTTTCTAATTGTCCCCCAACTGCTCTCCACATGCTAGTCCCTTCTTGTACCACTTCCTACTCTACAATGCTGCTCGGCTTATTTTCTAAAATCATATCTAAACATCTTATTTCTTGGCCAAAAACTCCATGGTCTGAATTTATAAAATCCAAACTCCTATCTTGGTGCTATAGTGTTCTTCTCAAGGATTCTATATTCACTTTCTTTCTCATCTCTTGCTCCTCTACCTCATGCACCTTAAAATTAATCTGCACCAAACCTCTCTCCATTCAACACCATGCCATTTTCTTTAACAATGTCATACGTTTGCATAAATTGTTCTCTCTCCCAGAGTGCTTCTTCCCCATCCCTACCTCCATATGGAGAGATTCTCTTCACACCCTCTGGGAAGCCTTATGACTCTCATAGACAGGGTTGGTAACTACTTTTTTGGGGCTCTTGCAGCATTTGTTCTCACCTCTTACATAGCAGTTCTCATAACATTATATTGTTGTCCAGCCATTTACATGTCCCTCAACACTGTGAGTTATAGAGGTGAATATGTCTACTGCCTATGCTAGTTTCTAACACACCAGCCATCCATGTTGAATGAGTGAATGGAAATGACAGAGTGACTGACATATTGACTGTGGTTATACTTATTTTAGGAGAAAAAGATCTTGCCCTGTGTATTTTTAATATGTTTAATTCAGTTAATTACTGTTGGTTGAAATAATATAAGGCTCATGGTGTACATTGCTATTGTTACCTACACAGTTGTTGTTAAATTGCCAAGCACAAATTATGAATAATGATGAAGGAGGAGGGAGGTAGAGGAGAGAGAGAAGGGCAGCAACGGCCGGTAGAGGCTCGTCGGGAGAGTTCAATGTGATGTTCAGTATGAGATACAACTTCTACTTCGTTTCCGTTCTACTGGGCTCTCAAATGCTGGAACTGTGGTTCTTTCCTTATCATGCTGTCTCCACCTCAGCTTCAAATGATAGGATTTTTATTATTTTTTGTTGCCACATAATAACTAGTGAGTGTCTCTTTACTCTTCTATGAGATGTGTGTTTGAGTGTGTGTGTGTGTGTGTGCATGCTAATTATTATAGAATTTACTGATGAGAAGTTTTGGTAGAATATAACTTTAGTTATGATTTTGAGAGTAGGACTAAGATGGGCAGGTTTCCAGCAAGCAGAACTCTCAAGGAAGTTATGAATGCGGAAGCTTACAAAGTTTTCTATGCATAACCCTCTTTCTTCATTAAGGGGACTGTAATTTTTTCTACTAAAATTGGAAGCAGCTCCTCTTTGCACAATTCATCTTTGTCAGACTTCTGCTTCTGTTCAAATGCTTTGTAGTCACTTTGATTAATTCTGGAGCTTGATGTTCGGAGCCTTACTTTGATAAAACATAGAATCATTTTGTATAAAGCATGCTGTTGTTCCTTATATTAATTGTGGCAACAATCTTTAAAATTGCCCTTTCCTCTGCCATTCCAAATATTTATTCATGGAATGGCCTTATTTGTGGTACTTTATCCCATTGTCATTTTTTATGTCATCTGACGATTAAACAAAATATACATTTACTCCTTTTCAGATTTCATAGATCAAAACCTTCCTCATTAGTCATGGGTTGTAGAACTTTCATATTTCATGGCCTAAAATCATAAGGCTAGATTATTTCAAAAGGTACCTTCTTAGTATTTTTTAAAGGTAGAGGGAAAGCAGTAGCAACATGATATCTCTGAAAACTCTCATTAGTGGCTCAGCATCATAGAAGTGTTTCCAACTGCTTCGTGGAAAAAAATACAATTGGATACCTTACTGTTCAAATTATAATAAATAGAGGAGGATATGTATTATCAAAGTCACTTGGATGATATCCAACCATTTTATTTGATTAAGGCTAATATAGCTCTATTTTTCCTTCATGATGGAATTATAGCTTATTTAAAGGATCCTATACAAGTCCAGGTATAATAATCTGATATAAACACAAGACTCAGGGACTGCCAGTTGGTTTGGAAGAGTTTATGGCTTTTGGTGTAGACCTGGCCTTACACCTCTGCTGTAGGGACTTAAGAAGAGTTGCTAAGGTTTAATAAAATGCTGCAGATTAGTTATATGCTGCAATTACCAAACTGACTTGCAATATTGACAATATCTGTCTTTTAAATTTTGTAGGGGGTCTGCCTTTAATCTGTTTTAAACAAAAGTTTCATTTATATAATTTAAACAGAAAGGACAAGAGAATATTAACTATCTGATCAAAGAAAATTATTTCAAGTGTTGAGCCATGTTCCATTATTACTGTTAATTGGGTACATATATTCTTAGGTTTAGAAATGTTTTTCTTCATAGATTTTATATAATAGCTTCCAATTTGATAAACCCTCGGGCACAAGAAGAGCAGGAGCACATTACACATTAAGTGAAGAGAAAATGTAATTTTCATTTTGTTCTTTTTAGTAGCTAAAAGATTATTTGAATTTATGTAGATTTCACAGATTGGGTTTTCAAAATGTTCCCGTTGCTTTCAACATACTGTGTGTATCTAGACTTATATAAAAAAGTATGGGTTTCTGCAGAAGTTGTTGAAAAATAATGCATGATATTTTGAACTGGCTTTGACCTATTGTTGGCATGTAAATCCATTAAGGTAAGTGATATTAATTATTCTCATACGTTAGGACAGAAATCAAATCTTGAGTAAATCATTAGTTCTAACTAGACATATATTTCTTTAGATTTAACACAAATACAAAATAATTATGAGTTTAATATATTAGTATCATATGGTTCTCATATTGCATCTGATTTCTGTGCACATATTTAATAGGTCTGTTTTCTGCATAAATTGGTTGAAGGATATATTTGTCAAGTCTGTCACCATGATTGAGTCTCAAAAAATAAGAGAACCATTTTTTAAAAAATAATTCTTCTTTTCCTTTACCCAACAAAAAAAAAAAAAGGAAGAGAGAAATGAAAATACTAGGATTTAAAAAAATATATTGTTTTTATTTTTAAAGAAGCTTCAGATTACATAAATGTTACATCAAAAATATAGGGGATTCGCAAATAATCCACCCCTTTCCCCTCCCATATTAACAACTTCCTTTATTAGTGTGGTACATTTGTTACAACTGATGAACACATATTGAAGCATTGCTACTAACCAAGGACATAGTTTACTGATATTTTACACTTTGCCCTGCACAATTTTATAGGTTTTGACAAAATGTATAACGGCCTGTATCTGTCATTGCAATGTCATGAAGGGCAATTCCAATGTCCCAGAAATGTCCCCATGTTGTACCTATTCTTCCCTCTCCCTCCCCTCAGAACCTCTGGTGACCACTGCCTTTATATCAATGATACAAGTTCTTCCATTGCTAGAATAATCATAATGTGTAGTTTAGTCCATAATTACTTTCCACCCTTATGTTTGTTCATTTCTCAATCTTGGGGATTTGGGGATGGTGATGCCCAACCTGTCTCCAGTTGAGAGGGTGCTTAGATCCCATGGGTCAGATGGATAAAACTGTATTGCTTGCAGTTGCAGACACTCTCTGCTTCCTGGGATGGGCATTGTCCATTATCATCCTCTTGTTAGTTGTCCTGGGTGAGTCCAGAGAACTGGTAAGTAAGTGTTGCAACCCTGCTGAGATTTACGGCGCAATTGGCATATGAACAGACTCAAGATTTAAGTCTCTGGGACATATATTTAATAAGTATAGTGCTAATTGTAAATTCAAAGAGCCATGTGTAGGGAAATTATAAATAAGTCTAACTGACTTACATTGGGGAGTATATATAACAGAGGAAGGCTCATTGACAGGGTGTTGAGATCCTGAGATTGTCTGCTCCTCCTATAGTGACTAGATGTCTCTAGAGCCCTCATAAGCCCTGCTGTTTGAGGCACTATTTACTGTGGCAGTCTATGAGATCCTGCTGAGATATGCATAAGTGTAACCTCTGGAATAACCTCCTGACTTACTTTGAAGTCTCTGAGCCATAAAAACTTATTTGCATTTAATATTTCCCCTTTTGGTCAAGGTCTTGTTCCAAATTCATCCCGTCAGTGCTGGTAATAATACCCCAGTACCAGGGAGGGTCATCCCCGGGAGTCATGTCCCATTCTGGGGAGAAGGTAGTGCATTTATATGCTGATTGGCTTTGAAAAATGCCACATTTGAGCAACACAGAGGCTTTCATAGGCAATATATAATACTAGGCTAAGTTTCAATTTTGCTAGAAAAGGTTCAAAAGTACAACCATCAATATCAAGGGCCTGGCATAATGGTCTGTTCTCCTTCACTAGGCTCTGCCCTTGTACTCAAGGGATTCTTGCTGCTCTATTAGAGAATGTAGCAACACTTCCAAACATGGGAATTCAATATTCTTTCAGTTATTGTGTGGGTCTCCATCCACTGAGGCAAAGCCCCATGATCACTTGAACATATTCATATGCTATATAGTCATTCCCCAGGGGCACCCCTTCCCACACATCCTCCCATAAATGACACCCTGCACCAGTGATCCTCCCCTGCTACAGTAGTGACCCTTCTGTGATCCAAAACCTTCCCAAAAACAAAGCAAAAACAAACAAATAAAATAATAAAATAATCATAATAATTATCTTCTTGTGTCCAAATGGCATTCTCAATATTCTGTTTAACCTCTGTGAATTAATGTGTGAGAGTAGAAGGTATTCTAAATAGTTGTATTAAAGTAACATCTCACATGAGAATAACTGAGTGAAGCATATAGTTGTAGAGCTGGGAGAAGTTTGGATTCAAGCAGGTTTAGGGAAAATGTGTCATTTCAGGACATAAAGGTGTACTTGGTTGATGTTTTCTATACACTACAGTCTGAAGTACAATTGTTTGCTTAGACCTGCCATTCAGAAGGCAGCTTATTCTCCTTCCTACTGCCACAAGTGGATTTGCTGCCTGATGCATACAGAAGTCAATGCTGTGACACCAGGTTTTTGAGAAAAGAGTTTATTGCAAGGCAGCCCAGCAAGGAGACAGGAGGCAAGGTTTAACTCTGTCCTTCCAAGCTGGAGGAGTGCAGGGCTTTGGGGAGTTAGACCCAGGGAAGTTCAGGAAGGTTATGTGATGTGATGTGGGGTTAGGAGGAGGGCTAGGTGGAGCGTGCTTGTTCATGCATCACATGATCAAAAATGGTGGCCTTAGCATGATGAGGGGCATGATTTTTAGTATTATAATTA
>PVKH010049722.1:0-10075 GCA_004027955.1 Chaetophractus vellerosus | reverse complement strand
ACTGGCAGGTAAGAATACTTAGCTAGGAGAATGTGCAGAAAGAACTAGGCAGAATGCACTGGGGTTAAAGTTCATGGAGCATGAAAGAGGACAGGTAGGGTTGTAATCAAAGGAACAAGTGGTTTATGACAGAGCTTATTATGGACTCAGCAGTAGAAGCCATGTTTGTTTTAAGGTAGAAGGATCCCCCGTGGGGCCCAGGGAAGTAGGTGAAGAATGAAAGGAATGTGCTGGGATGGAGGAGCTGGAATAGCAGGAAAGGCTCTGGAGGAAATGCAGTGAATGTCACATTTCCAAGGTGGGCCATGCAAATTAGCTTTCCTGGTGGCATGCCTTTAACATTTAGTGCTTATTGAGATTGTCCCACACAGCTCACTCTAACCCAGCAGAATAAATGAAAATCCTACAAGAGAGGGATATTTTAATCAAAACATGTAATTAGTTGATTACCTGCTTCATAGAGATTAACAACAACTTTGCTTTAAGGTGGGGATTTTGGCATCGGTCTGGGAGGTGAAGAGCTCTAAACAGAGCTGCTTTAATATTTCCTTTGAATCAATGTTTTCAGAAGAACATCACAATTAGGGGTAAGATAATATTAATTCCCAAATCACCAAAAACTTGTATCAACTATATAATAAAATCAATATAAACAAATATATAAAATATTTGAATAAAACTAAAAATATATGTATATATAATATATACATATAAATAAATATATACATTAATATATAAACATAATATAAATAAAAATTTGATTAGCTGTTCAGTGCTGACCTTACTGGAGATGTCTGTATTTACCCCATTTTAGATTGTGTTTTCACTTTTGTCCTTTATACTGGTGTGCCTTGAGAATCGACTAGCATAGAAATAAAGGTGATCCCCTACAGAGGGGAAGAAAAGGCAGCACGTGGCCACCAAAAAAAAAAAGATGGAAATAGGTGGAAAGAAGAAAAGAAAATTCCCCCAATGTGATACAAATCTTCTTGAATGACTGGTCATGATTTGAGGCAGTGTACATTAGAAGAAAAACTTTATATTTAGAAAAGAATGCAGTGAGGCTTAACTTTCTAACCCGTTTTGAGAATGCAGGCGGGGATGAACTTGGTGTGAAGAAAGAGCACCCCAGAAGACGCACAAGCCCAGGCACGCGGTTTGGTGAATCACTCTCATGCCTGAGAGACGTAATATGCAACCCAAGACACTAATGCCGAAAGCAAAGGTAGCAAGGTTCTTGCCTGAGTTAATGTCTCTGCTCCGAAGGCTGCTACAGGAGGCCACAGCAGTCAAGACGCGGAGTGAATGATGGGAAAGAATGTTCTCCGGCTGTTTGTTCAGGATTTGACTTCAGGTCCTGCCCACCTACAAAACCACAGGAGGGATGAAAACCAAGCAAGACGTGGCTACTGATGGCAGCAATGGTGAGGACGGAGGCCTGACACCCATTGCACCTCCAGAAGGAAAAGAGCCCTGCAGTGATGGAGAGAACCAGCATTCAGGGGTTGTCCTTTCCCGCATGCCTTCTGCTTCCAAGTTCTGATCTTAGGGTCTAATGATGATATTATGCTGCCCGAGGTAGCCACGGCACTTGCGTTCTGCATGTGCCTCTCTGCGTAGAAAAACGCTCTGATGTGCAGTAAACCTATTGTTCTGAGAAGGAGAATGGTGTTGTCAGGACAACCTGGGGAGTTGTGGGGTTCTTGTTGGGCATGTGTGTGCACCTGTGTACATATGCTCATGCACCCCGATATGGAAAAAAAAACTTGGAGGGCTCACAGCTGTGGAGCCAGAGCTCATGGACGGGGAGGGCCAGGGCCACGGCTGAGGACGGGCCTTTCCTCCCTGGAGGCTGAGATATGGCCTATCAAGTTCTGGACAAGAACTCAGAGTATTCTACAACCTGTTTTCAAGCCATCCTCGAGGGGCGGGAAGGCTGCGGCTGGTGATGGCCCTATGGCCGGGGAGGCCCAGTGGCTCTGCGGGTTCGATGCCCAAGGTGGCGGGGCAGGCTTATCAGGTCGGCCAACCTGGTAGGTCCGGTTGGCAGAGAATATTTTCTTCCCTCTTCACTTTCGTTATTTACTTAGTGAAAGGGACTCCACCCTCACTGCAAGTTTGAACGCTTTCTCTGATACACTGTATAGCTGCTATACCTCGACTTTCAATGACATTAAATCCTATTATAATCATTTTCTTATAACAAATCCTCTTTGACACCTGAAAAGCTCAGCTCCCATGGGTGTAGTGTGATGCTGTCAAAATAAAAACCAGAAGGGTCCTCCTAGAATTGAGGAGTGTACAATTGAGGAGTGCTTGAAAATAAGATCAGCGTAAGGGCTTTACTCACTGAGTTTGCACTCAATTCTGTTGGTAAAAGAGAAAAAAGTTATTCTAAGTCATTCAAATGTAGCCTGGCCTATAAACCAGGGGCCTTAATTCAGTGATTTAAAAATCAATGTGGTGAATTGTTAAAATACTTTCTCTTGGAAAGGATTTCTTTCAGGAGCAAAGTCCAGACTTCCAAATTATTAGCGTTGTAATGACTAAGGTAGAGCAGGGTGCTCTTCGCCAACACAGAACAAAGCCACATTGCACCGGAGCGCTGTTTCCTGTTGCTTGCTTGAGTGGCTGCCTTCCTGCTCGCCGTGTGCTGGCTAAGCCAGGTGCAAGCTCCAAATTCATACTATTCACATTTCTTTTCTTGTGCAATGGACACGATAGTCCCACCTTTGCTGCCATGGCTGTGTTTGTCCAACAGTGGCAGGGTTAGCCTGGAGGGCTGGCGCAGTGTCCCGTTTGCTTAGGTTCCCTTCCTGGGGTTTGTTGCTCCTTGGGGCAGCCCATCCTTCCGAGGAACAAGCTCCGGGTCAAAGCAGGGGGAGGGGTGTCTGAGGAAGGTGAGGGACGTGGGCGGTGGCATCTTTTCTGTGTCAGCTGTGCCCATTGTTTGTTCATAGGGACACCCTCGAGTTCCATCCTGGGCTGCGACAACCCTTTGCGCATTAGCTGGTGGGGGAATGTCTTCCTGCTTAGTCAATTCCCACCCCAATGTTCGCTCCATCCCAGACATAACCAAAGAGTTACCGCCACCTCTATTATTTTTTCCACTGGGCCATGGACGGGCAGGTAACTCCACAGCTCTATACCCATCAGATTTATGAAGCTGCCTCTTTTCTTTTCGAGTGTTCCCCGTCAGTTGCCAGGTTCGTGAAGTCTTACCCACCCTGGCCATGAACGTGGGCCTCTGTGACGCCTGCGTCTGCTTCTCTCCCTTGGGGAGCATGAGCTGGACCCTGATGATCGGTTGCCACGCACAGCACGCCGGCGTCTGCTGTGACCCGGGAGAGGGAGAGATCTCTACTCTCGTGATGTGCCTTTGGTTCAGGCCCATCTTTCCAGCCGAGGGTAATGTGAGCTGGGATTGGTCACAGCGGCCCTGGCAGCTGGCTTAACCTGTTTATATAAAGAGGGAACACAGCCAGTGATTAAGAGTGCCACCTCCTACTGGTTGGCTTTGGAGCGGAGCCCGGAATTTTCCATGGAGATAGCTTTGGAGAGTTAGGTCAGCATCTCCACGGAAGATAAGACACACAAGCAAGCCCTTGTGGGTTTCCTTGTCTTCAGCACCCCCACCCTTCAGCCAGGCCCAGAAAGGATAGACTTGACCAATGAAACGCCGCCACTGGGTTTATCTCCACGAAAGGGTCACTCTTCCTTGAGGGATCTTGTGGGCTGAGGATTAGGTGGATCTGCTTAAGCCAAGCTTAGTGTTTAACAACCTATATTTGGCCCTGGCTCATCAATTCTGAAATGCTTCCGGGTTGATGGTCAGAGATAAGATCTGACATTTGATTTGGAGTCAGGACATTTGATATGGGGGGTGTTTATGAATGGTAGGTAGGGACAGCATTGAATGTAAATAACATTTAAAGCAGGGAATAAGGTTAAGGGAAGTGAAGGGTGAGCAGGAAGGGGGAGTGGAGGAAGTAGGACCTGCTGGAAGCATTCCATGGAGAAGCAAAGGACGGGGCTTCAGTGGTCCCTCACCCTTGAAGAAATTATTTTCCTGCAAAACTGAAGAAAATGATTTTGGGTCAGGTTGTGATTTGTGGACGCAGAGGAATCCTTATACTGGATTGGGTTTCGGCTCTCTATTTGTATTTCGTCAGTAAGCACCGCCTATTCCTTTATTAAGTTTTCTATCTGGCTGCTTAGAATTAAAAGAAGCATGGCAATGCCAAAGTACAATGTGAATTGGAGTCTATTACGTGCAGCAAAGTGGTGATTGGGGAGTGGGAGCGTCATTCCTGCCCTCCAGTTTGTAACTTCCAGAGATTAAAAAAAAGAACTTCCCACTTTTATAAAAGGAAAAGAAAAATCCTTTGCATAGATTATTATATAAATAAATCTTCTTAACAAGTGTGGCAGTTCTTTTTTTTTCTCTAAGCACAAAGAGTTATTGTGTGATTTATGTGAAAAGGTTATATAACTGTACTCTGTTACTTTAAATAGTGTTTTTTTAAAAATTTAAACTGCCAACTTCTTCATCACCAGCAAAGAAAAAATGCCTATTTGCTAAGCACAAAGGTAATTTTGAAGGACTGCAATTAGCTCATGATAACTCTATCTTCTGTGAGGTGTTTGCTGCTGAACCAGAGAAGAAATGGACTTTTTTCTTTGTTAAATCTAAACTGTGGCACCTGCATTGTGTCACTTCAGCGAGAGCCGGGGAGGGAAACCGGTTGAAGTATCCCACTCGGTTAGAGGAGAGCTACGGATGTAATAAGGTAACGGATCTCGCAATGTTCTTTGGCTTCATCTTTTCATAAACATGACAAGGCTCCGTTTGCTCTCACTCCTGGACCCAAAATGGCCCTTTATTTCCAAGCCATTAAAAGTTCTATTTAAGAACCTTACTGAGTACACGGTGTGGGAGAAGAAAGCAATAACGAAATGATGATGGATGAAGGTAGGAAAGCAAGAAGAAACAGATCACGGGTGTGAATGTTTTGCATCCTAAAAATGGATAATAGGATGGAACTCAGCTAAGAGAAAGAGGAGTGAATGAAGGAAACCCCACGAGGAAGGCCGCTCCTTTAACTTGTTCCAGGAAAATTAATTACTAAGAGAACCTTCAGAGAAGCTGTGCACGTGGTGTGTGCGTGGACGGGCGGCAGGTGTCTGTGTCTGTGGATGTGTGGGAACATGCACACGTGTTCTGTAGAGAAAGAAAACTTTCCCCATGATGAGGAATATCTACAAAGAAAATCTAGGACTTCTGCTTCCGAGGAAAGGAGGCCGCGGTAGGTAGTGGAGTTCCCTGGAGGTCACAGCAGCGCTTCCTTCTGGGATCTGGAGGTCTGCGGGCGTGTTTTCCGTGGGACTGTGAGAGCATTGTCACCTGCTTGGCACCACCCTGGCTGCCCCGTGGCAGTCTGGCAAACAACCGCAAGAAGCAGAAGCACCTCTTGGAATGGGTATAATTGTTCCCAGAAGTTATTGATCCTTTTCCATGCAAACATTAGATTTCAATTTTAACAGGAATCTAAACAACTGCAATGAGACTGAAAATGAATAACTGCCTCTACAGTCCAGGTTTCAGATACCCACGTCTGAGCGACTCCGCATGGGGAGAAGGCGATTGATTTTTCAAGAGCTCCTTGCAAGCCGCAGAGAGAAGTGAGGCGATAGCAAGAGATTCTGTTCAACGACGACAATCGATAGGCTTTGCAGCTAGAATTCAATCGTCAGTTTGATGGTTCTATCGTTCAGAGCATCCTGGGGATATCCAGCCCTGATCAGGTGAAGCTGGCAGCATGTTGGAGCCCGTCAAATCTTGTTATCCGGGAAGGTGTTACACACCCCGTTGAATACATCCAATATGGGAGGACAGAAAGCTAATTTCCTAGTCAGGAAAGAAGAAGTCAATTAAAAACATACATTTGAAAAATGATCAACTTCCTTCCCACTAGAAGCCAAATGAAGTATCCGAAGGGCACATTTAAAACTAAGAACTAGGGCGCATATGAAGGGGGAAAGAAAAGTTAAAGTGTGAAGGGAAAACCTAAAGTAAGTAGCATGGCTGTATATCATAACAGGTGCCGCGTTGTCTAGTTCACAGCTACCTCCTCTGACTGCAACACGCAGCCTGGAATACGAGGCAGGAGACTCTCTTCAAACAGGAGGCAACTTTCTCCGAGACTTCTAGTGAAGGCTGATGAGCAATATAAATTCCTCCGTGAGCTCAATGTGAGGACCAGGCTAAAATTATCCCTGCTTGTGGACAGAAGGTAGCTAGGATGACACCCTTATCCATTATGCTAAAAAAGAAATGCTTCCCTTTAAACCGAGAGGAAAAAGCAGAGACAAAAAGCCTTTCAAGTGAAGATTGTGCCTGGTTTTATCCAAGCTGGGTCACTTGGAAAGACACCTCTCTATTTCTGTCCTCTTCTCTGGGCTACATTTAGACCTTAAACAATTAGCCATCTTTAAGCTTAAAAAAAAAATGTCACCTGCTCTAGAAATTTCAGCATTTTGTATTTTTAGACGTTGGGGTCAGGGCAAGGGCAAAAAAACGGTGACATTTTCTGCCTTTACAAGCAATTCTTTTTGACTTTAGCAGGACATAACAAAATGAGGAATGAAAAAGTTGCCGTACTCCATTTTAACCCCTTAGGGTCAGAGGCTCCAAGTGTAAACACGAGTGTGTTCTTAGGAGGTTAACCCCATTAGAACAAATCCCATTTAGGAAGACAAGTGTTGCTGTCAGGAAACCCCTCAAGGTCCCTCAGACTACATGGTCAGGGACATTTATTTTCTCCATCGGCTGTTATTTAATTGTAACTGTGAAAGCTAAGCAAAGAGGCAACTTTCTGATTTGATTGCTTTTTTGCCTGACAATTCTAAATCGAGTGTTCTGTGGACAGGTTAGCATTCTAAAGTATTCTTCTCTTTTAGGGAGAGGAGGTGTGTGTTCTATGGGGGGTATTGAAGCTCCTGTCTCAAAAATTCAGCCCAAACCTCTCAGAATAAATCTGAGAGGAAAGGAGGACGGCAGGAGAGAAAGGATGGCAGCATTCTGAATCACACAGACATTTTAACTTTCAACTGAGTACAGGCAATTCCTTGCCTGTGGGCACCCTTCTTTAGCAACGGCTGGGTGTACCTGTGAACATCACCCCTCTTTGACCTTCCCTTTGCTCTCAGTGAGGACTGAGCCCCTCTATCCTCATCACATCTCATCCATTCATTTGCCATTCATTCATTCACAGAACACCTATTGATTGAATATCTATTATGTGCCATGGCTAGGCAAGGCTTTAGGAACACAGGGGGGAGTCAGATAGACTGGGAATAGGCTTTCTGGCACTTACAAACTAGTCTCTAGACTCTAGAGGGAAAAACAGCCTTTAGTCAAACAAATATATGAACCAATGCAAAAGCACAGCTCTGGGAAGTGCAATGAGAGAAAAATTCCTGCTGCCATGACCTGGGTAGCAGGAACATTCTCTCCAAATGGGGGGTTCAGGGCGGACTTTCCTGAGGAAGTGATGAAAGCTGAGATGTGACGGCTGAACAGGAGTTAGTTCACCACAGAAGGAAAGGAAGAACCTTCCAGGTGGAGTGAGCAGCGTGTTTGGAGACCAGAGGAAGAATGGGGCACCTGCAGTGGGCTGACAGAGAGCAGGCTGGCCTGAGGAGTGGGGAGGCCAAGGGCAGCTGGCGACAGCTGAAGGGAGAGGAGCCAGGCAGACGGGCCTCGAGGCCAAAGTAGGATTCTCGTCTTTATCTTAAGAGGACTGGGAAGCCCTCTTCTGCCAGAGTGCTGGGTGGCTGTGAGGAAGAGCAGGGCAGTGGGGGGTGTGGGGGGGTCACAGCACTTGACAGGTGGTATTAACAGAGAAAAGGATGCCTCTTTTTGCTCCCCATTACTGCCTCTCTCCGCACCACCTTTACCTCAGCGTCTCCCAGGCCGCTTCTTGCCCCCGTTCATCCTATGCCTCACTCCAGGGCTCCTGCCGCCTCGTCAGCCTGGCTCCTTGCTTCTCCCCATCGTGGTTACTTCCTTCTTGGGCTCTTGGCCAGTGATTCTGAGTGAGGGCAGGCGGGACGGGCAGTGGGGACATGCTGTGTGAAGGATTGGACCCCTGAATGCGTTTCCCACGGCGGCAGTTACCTGCAGTCGTAAGCTCCAGCCTCGGGTCCGCGATGGAGGCCCTCAGCCTCAAGGCCACCTGGGGGCCTCCAGCATAGGACGGATTCCCTGGGAAAGCTTACTGAGCAAACAGTTGCCAGGGGGCTCCTGAAGCCAAGTGTGTTTGCTCATGAGGGACCGCCTTTGCGTAGAGCAGGTTTCGTATAGTAGGGGACCTACTTGTGCCTCCCCACATTCTTGCCATTCATCTTTTGCATCTGGAGCTCAGGAAAGCATTGAATTAATGAAGTGACTGGAGAACCCTTTATCCCCATTGGCATATTTTCTGTTCAGACTGGCTAGGAGGTGGCTAGATCAGTGGCTTGAATCGCCAGTTTTGATCAGGTAGCCATATTTAAATGTCTTTAAAATTTAAATGCTGAATGGAAATTTAACTCATGGCAAAACATTCATCTTTTTGCCATTACCAAAGAGGCATTCGCCGTGGCTTTTTCTTCCTGGCTGAATTTATCCAAGACCCTCATCTTATTTTTCCACTGAGGGGTTCTTGTGAAGGCCCCATTTCTCTGTTTCCCACATTGTGAATAGGGAAGGATCTTTCTGGAAAGATTAGTTATTCAACAGATACGGTTGTGTGCTTACTGTACCCTTGGCACTTGAGGCCCTAAACTGTAGACAGTTTAGAAAGACAGTTTCGACCCCTGTCCTCCTGGGAGACAGTCTACACCAGGCGTTTCGGTGAAGAAGGGGTCGTTCCATGTCTGCGCTGCCCGATACCTTGGCCACCATGTGCGACTCTTGAGCAGTTAAAATGCGGCAGTGCTACTGAGGTTCTACCTTTCTAATTTTAATTAATTAAAATGTAAATAGCCAACCGTGGCCACTGTTTTGGATCACGCCAGTCTAGAGGGAAAGAAAAAAGGACCCCTTAGAAGACAAACAGGTGGGGCCTGGGAGAAATCATGAACTACGGACATATTTTGGAATTAAAGGAAGAAATGAGTTCCAAATAATTGTCATTTAGGAGAAGTGTGGGGCAAATGACATTCACACAATCCTCTAGGGAAATAAGTTTTTAAAAAGTCTTAATAAAGCTAAAATATCCTGAAAAATAAGGTGTTGGACTGTTCACTGGCTCTTTCCCAAATCAACACAGAAGCATCTGTCTAACTCCTTCTCCTTTAGAGGTTGCCATGAGGATTTACAATGTGAAATACACAAGCACTTTGGGCTTTTGGAGGTAACAGAGGAGCTTACACAGTCGACATACTGGAAATCATCATTTAACTGAGCTGAACAACAGGAAAGAAGTTAAGCTTTTAAGGATAAACGGTGGCCATGTGATGATTTAAATCACCACTGGAAAAATGTTGCACAAAATGTTTTGTCCTGGAAGAAGATCACCTATTTTAGAGATTGGTTTGGAGCAACTCTTTGGCTGGAACAGTTTGTATTCGACAGAGTTGTTTTAAAGTTGTATGTTGTGTTACTGGTAGCAACAAGCTTTAGAGATGGTTTGCAGTTGAAAATCAAGTTTCACCTAGCTTGCAGCTGGTAATTAGAGAAGGAGGGAAACCTTTCCCTCGCCTTCTCTGAACAAAACTGGGTGGAACCTTTCTTGGATTGGGATTTGATAATGGGGAGGGACATCTGCAGATTTGGTAATGGGGAGGGACCCCCAAGCTGTCTGTGCTCTCCTTGTGCTTCCTCTGTATAGGGAGAGACAGTCCAAGGCAGAACACTGGGGCTGACAAGGAAATGAGAGCTACATGTTAAATTGTTTCTAGAAAGCTGATAAGGGAAAAGAGACCACAGACAGATAGAAAGGGGGCCGCTGGGATAAGCCTAGGAGGACTCCAGCTTCAAGGCAGCAAGTCAGTGTGGATGATAAAGGCCAAGTTTGGTGGAAGTCCAGGG
>PVKH010049721.1:0-10069 GCA_004027955.1 Chaetophractus vellerosus | reverse complement strand
TAACATTTATATAACTTAAAATCAAGAATACAATTCAGTGGTGTTAACTTTATTCATAATTTTGTGCTACTGTCACAACCATCATTATCAAAACTTTTCTCACTCTAAACAGAAATTGTGTACCAACTAAGCATTAACACCCCTTTCCCCACCCCCACCTCTGCCCCTGATAAGCTGTATTCTAATTTCTGACTCTTGAATTTGCATATTCTACTTATTTCATATAAGGGCAATAATAAAATATTTGTCCTTTTATATCTGGCTTATTTCACACAACATGATGTTTTCAAAGTTCATCCATGTTGTAGCAAGTAGCATGGTTAAATTTATTCCTAGATATTTTATTCTTTTAGTTGCAATAGTAAATGGAATTGTTTTCTTGATTTTCTTTTTAGATTGTTCATTGCTAATATATAGAAACACCACTGATTTCTGTATTGGTCTCTTACCCCACTACTTTGAGAATTCATTTATTAGTTCTGCTAGCTTAGTTGTGGGTGTTTTGGGGTTTTCTATATAGAGATCATATCTGCAAATAGGAAAAGTTTTAGATCTTCCTTTCTAATTTGGATGCCTTTCTTTTTCTTGCCTAATTTCTTTGGCTAGAACTTTCTATACAATGTTGAATAACTGTGGTGACAGTGGACATTCTTGACTTGTTCCTGATATTAGAGGGAAAGCTTTAAGTCTTTCACCATTGAGTATGTTATCTTCAGGTTTTTCATATATGCCTTTTATCATGTTGATAAAAGCCCTCCACAGTGACTGTACCATTCTACATTCCCAATGAATAAGCTTTTTGTCATGTTGATAAAAGGTATATATGAAAAAAGGCGTGTCTATTACTTGTTTCCTAAACGTTTTATCAAGAAACAGAGTTGAATTTTGTCAAATGTCTTTTCTGTGTCAATTGAGATGATTGTGTTTTTTTTCCTTCATTCTATTAATGTGGTATATTACATTAATTGATTTTCTTATGTTGAACCACCCTTGCATTCCTGGGATAGATCCCACTTGATCATGGTATAATTCTTTTAATGCACTGTTGGATTCACTTTGCATTAATATTTTGTTGAGGGTTTTTGCATCTATGTTCATAATGGAGATTGGTCTATAATTTCCTTTTCTTTGAAATCTTTATCTGGATTTAGTATTAGGGTGATGTTGGTCTCATAGAATGAGTTAGGAAGTGTTACAGTTTTATGTAATTATGAATTCCAAAAATCCATATTGAATCATGCTTGTAAACTTATCTGTTCATCTGGGCATTATTGGGTTATGATTAGGGCGTTGACTGGGCCAGTCAGTAGGTCATTGAGCCCCACCCCTTGGTGGGTGTGGTCTCAAGTATAAAAGGCAAGGCAAAAGACAGAAGTAGCAGATTTGAGAAGCAGTTCTGATGTTGGAGAGGAGTGCCCCAGGACAAGACAAGTCAGCCGTTCACCTGATAGTCTACAGCTGCAGCCCTGGGAAGACAGGAACCCAAAAAGCCTGAACCCTGGCAAACGTAGGCAGCTGTCTTGCTCCAACACATGGATTTTGGTGAGGGAAGAAACTTCTGCTTTGTGGCCTGGTAACTGTAAGCTTCTACCCCAAATAAATACCCTTTATAAAGACCGACCAATTATTGGTATATATTGCGAAGGCACCCCTTTGGCTGACTAATACAGGAAGTGTTTTTTCTTCTCTTTCCTCTTCAGTATTCTGGAAGAGTTTGAGCAGGATTAGTATTAATTCTTCTTGGAATGTTTGGTAAAATTCACCAATAAAGCCATCACATCTTGGGCCTTTCTTTGTTGGGAGAGTTTTTGTTTACTGATTCAATCTCTTTACTAGTTATTGGTCTGTTGAGATCTACTTCTTGAGCCAGTGTAGGTAGTTTGTGTGCTTCTAGAAATTTGTCCATTTCATCTAGGTTATCTGATTTGTTAGCATACAGATGTTCACAGTATTCTCCTATAATTCTTTTTATTTCTGTAGAGTCATTAGTAATATGCCCTCTTTCATTTCTGATTTTAATTACTTGCAGCCTCTTCCTTTTTTCCTTTGTCAGTCTAGCTAAAGGTATGTTGATTTTATCGATCTTTTCAAAGAACCAATTTTTGGTTTTGTTGATTATATTGCTTTTAAATTTTCAATTTCATTTTTCTCCACTCTAATCTTTGTTATTTTTTTCTTTCTTCTGCTCACTTTGAGTTTAGTTTGCTCTTCATTTTCTCATTCCTCCAGCTGTGAGGTTATGTCACTGACTTGAGAATTTTCTTCTTTTTATACATTTAGAGCTATAAATTTACCTCTCAGCACTGCCTTTGCTGTATCCCATCAATTTTGTTATGTTGTGTTTTTGTTTTCATTTGCCTCAAGATACTTCCTTATTTCCTTCCTTAAGTAACCTATAGGTTACTTAAAAATGTTTTAATTTACACATATTTATGATTTTTCTAGTTCTTTGTTATTGATTGCTAGCTTCAATCTATTGTGGTCTGAAAAGATACATTGTAGTATTTCAATACTTAAGAATTTATTAAGACTTGCATTGTAACCTAACAGAGCCACATGACTTTGAAAAATAGCAATAAAGTTTTAAATTAAAGTGTAAAAAGCTTTGCTTTTTCACTACAATTGAGAAATTGAAATTTAACTATGACAGTAATAATTATTTTCTCAAGCAGATGCATATTTTACTAAGTAGGGTATTTGGGTTTTGGTATCTTCTAAGTAACACTAACAGATCTAATTTATTGTTGAAACAAAGAGCACTTATTAACAATGTGTCACAACTGGATTAAGGCAGGTGAGAGCACTATGAATCTTCATTTATTTCATTCATCAGAAAAATTAGCCAGAAAGCATCCCCCCTAAAACCTATCTGTCATTCTACTGTTACCAGTATTTCTGTGATTCTGTTTCTTGAGGGAAGGATGAATAGAAGAAGATTAAATTAGTAGAACATGTGATTTTTTGTTTAAATGATAAGCATACAAATTCAATCCCATCCTGCTTTATATCCCTGTTTTTCTTAGGTTATTCTTCAACAGATGGACGCATACCCATAAGGTTCTGTTTATCTCCTAATCTGACTCATATTTCCCACCCTTTAACTCCCTATCTGTCCATGACTCCTTCAACTGCATCTTTTGGAACTCAAAGCCTGTCACCATTATAATCCATCCTATTTTCTCAACCACTTATTTAAACATTCCTTTCACCCTCACACTGTAATCAAAGTCTGCCTTTCCCCAAAGCCATCTATAGAAGTTCTCTTTTCTCCTCACTGATGCTTCCAGAACACTGCTTCTCCACCATCCCTAAAATCCATCAGTTTATTTAAAGCATATTCCATCAGTTTATGCCCCATTAGCATCCATGCTTTTTGTAGTAGTCTTAATTCTTCCTGGCCACTCTCCCTCATCCAGTGAAGAGTTTACATCTGGCTCACTGTCAACTACTACTACCTTTGCCATTCTTAGTGATCTCAAATATCACATAGACTATCTAATTACCCTGGTCTTTCAGATTCCTGAATTCCTTACTTCCAATGGCTCATCCTTATCTTCTCATCCAAACCCTCCCATGATTATATCTGACACTGAAATTGCTAAAAACTGCATGTATGGCAGGCCAGAAGTGTCAAGGAATTCACACGTCAGAAAAACCTTTAATCAATGACTGATGACAGAGTATAAATACATCAGCTCTGTTGCTCATCAGGTGGCATATTACAGAAAAGTTAAGGAACCAAAACAGCCAAAACAGTTTTGAAGAAGAACAAAGTTAGAACACTCATACTGCCTGGTTTTAAGACTTATTTTAAAGCTTCTATAATCAAGATAGTGTGGTATTGACAAAGGCATAGGTGTATTGATCAATGGAGTAAAGGGAAAGTCTAGAAACAGACCCACACAAATATGTTCAACTGCTTTTAAAAAAAAAATAAATTTTATTGATACATGTTTATAAAGCGTACAATCCATCCAAAGTGTACAATCAATGGTATGTGGTATAATCACAGAGTTGTACATTCATCACTTCAAAAAATATTAGGGCATTTTCGTTACTCCAATAATAATAATAACAATAAACAAAAAAATGTATACCTTAATAATCACCTCTCAATCTCTCTATCCTTCCCCTGACATACATAACTACTTTTCTGTTTCTGGCTCTTTAATTTATTTGTATTTATATTTTGAATAGATTCCTTTTTATGAACTCTTTTTGTTTCTGTTTGTTTATTTGTGAATACTTTAAATTCAATTTCATATTTGAAGGTCAATTTTGCTGGATAAATAACTCTTGGCTAGTAATTTTTCTCTTTCAGTATCCTAATTATATCATACCACTGTCTTCTTGCTTCTGTGGCTTCTTTCTTCTTTTCTTTTGAGGTACCAGAGCCAGGGGTTGAACTCAGCACCTCTTATGTGGGAAGCCGGCACTCAACCACTGAGCCACATCAGCTCACCTGAGTTGGTTTTTTCGTTTGTTTGCTTGTTTGTTCTTTTGTTTTTAGGAGGCCCAGGACCCAAACCTGGGACCTTTCACGTGGGAAGCAGGCCCTCAACTGCTTGAGCCACATCCACTCCCCTCCATGGTTTCTGATGAGAAATCTACACTAAGTCTTACTGGGCATCCCTTGTATGTGATGGTTTGCTTCTCCCTTGCTGCTTTCAGGACTTTCTCTTTATCTTTGGCATTTGACATTCTGAGTGGTATGTGTCTTAGAGTAGGTCTATTAGGATTTATTCTGATTGGAGTATGCTGTGCTTCTTGGACATATAAAGTAATTTCTTTCATAATAGTTGTGAAATTTTAAACCATTATATCCTCAAATATTCTTTCTGCCCCCTTTCCCTTCGCTTCTCCTTTTGAACTCCTGTGACACATATATTGTGATTCATGTTATCATTCAACTCCTTGACCCTCTGTTCAAACTTTTCCATTCTTTCCTTTCTCTGTTCTTCTCTGTCTTCAATATCACGTATTCTTTCTTCTATGATTTCAAGTATGCTGTTGTATACCTCTAATTTTTTTTTACAAATCAATTTTATTGATACATATTAATAAAGCATACAATTCCTCCAAAGTGTACAATCAATGATATTTGGTATAATCACTTAGTTGTGCATTCATTGCCTCAATCATCATTATAGCATTTTCATTATTACAAAACAACAAGAACAAGAAACAAACAAGAAAATTCTTCACCCCTAGAACTCTCTATGGTTCCCCTGTAGTACATAGCTGCTATTTCTGGCTATTCTTACACAATTATTTATTTATTAAACAGTTTTCTTAAAGATATATTCATATACCATATGATCTATCCAAAGTAGATAATCAATGACTTTTAGTATAATCACAATGTTGTGCATTTACACCACAAAAAAATTTAGAACAATTTCATTACTCTGAAAAGAAAAACTGCACAATCCATCACAGTCCTTTCCCAGCCCTACATAACCACTAATCTAACTTCATTTTTATAAATTGATTTATATTTACATTTTATATAAATATATAAATGGAATCATACAATATGTAGTACTTTGTGTCTGATTTCTTTCACTTAGCATAAAATGTTTTTTTGTCTGATATTTACACCTTGTAGTGTTAACATACATTTGTTCAATTTCAAAGAAAAACAGTCTTATATATGCAATTTTACCCATATTCATACTTTGCATGCAGTTTTACAATACTATACAGTTCCATGTTACATTCTTAACTGTCCTTTTAATAATATACATGACCTTAGACTTCCCTTTAAACCCCTTTCATACCCACATACTGCTAATTACAGACATTATGTTCGACTTTCACCTTTTCTATTCATTTCCAAAGATTAACACACATCCTTTTTACCAATTTTGCACAAGTTAACACTCAGTTTTCCATTCTCTAACCCCATTCTATTTTCTGGTGACCCATATTCAAGTTATTAACTCCATGAGATTGGATAATATGTTTAGCTCATAGTAGTGCAATCATACATTATTTGTCCTTTTCTGTCTGGCTTGTTTCACTCAACATAATGTCCTCCAGGTTCATCCATGTTGTCATATGTTTTATGACTTCATTTCTTCTTACAGCTGCATAATATTCCATCATGTGTATATACCACGATTAGTTTATCCATTCATTGGTTGATAGACACCTGGGTTGTTTCCATCTTTTTGCAATTGTGAATAATGCTGCTAAGAACAACAGTGTGCAGATGTCTGTTTGTACCACTGCTCTCAGTTCTTCTCAGTATATATCTAATAGTGGCATTGCCAGGTGTGATGGTCAGGCTACTGTGTCAACTTGGCCAGTAATTGTGCCCAGTTGTTTGGTCAAGCAAGCACTGGCTTAATTGTAATACAAGGACATTTATAGACTTTAGTCATCAGTGAGTTTACTGCATAGTTGGCTGATTACATCTACAGTCAACCAGGAAGATTGCCGTCCACAATGAGTGACATTTTATCCAATCAGTTGAATACTCTAAGAGGGAAGTGATTTCAGCATTTAGAGAGAATTTCTCAGCTTGTCTTTGGACAGCCAATGTCTCCCAGAAACTCATAAAGGTCCTTCATCAGACTTTCATTGGAGCCCCTGGTTTGCAGCCTGCTTGTGGAACCTGAACTTGTGCATCCCCAGGGTCATGTGAGAGAATTTTATAAAATCTCACACTATTTACAGATATCTCCTGTTGATTCGTGTTTCCCTAGAGAATGCTGACTAATACATCAGGTCACATGGCAAGTCTATATTCAATTTCCTTAGGAATGTCCAAATAGTCCTTCACAGTAGCTGTTCCAGTGAATAAGAGTGCCTATCTTTCCACATCTTCTCCAACACTTGTAGTTCTCTGTCTTTTTAATAGTGCCCATTCTAGTAGGTGTGAAATGATATCTCATTGTAGTTTTTTTTAACAAATCAATTTTATTGGTACATATTAACAAAGTCGTCTTCCAAAATGTAAAATCAGGGGGCCGGCTTGATAGCCCAGTGGATAGGGCACCGGCATACCACATGGGAGGCCCCGGGTTCGATTCCCGGGGACCTCTCCTAGTGGGCAGACTGCCTTGAGAATGGCAAGCCGCCATGGGTGGGCTGGAGCCGCTGTGGGCAGGGCAAGAAGCTGCCACGGACATGGCAAGAGCCACCACGGGCAGGGCAGGTCGCCCACGGATGGAGCGCAGCCAGCCACCCGCGAACTGAAAGCCGGCCGTGAACGGCCGCAGAGACCGCCCACAAGCGGGGAAAGCCGCACCTGCGTAGTGACCACTCTCGGCGCGTCGCCGCAGCGGGGGGAAGGGGAGATATGTAATAAAATAAATAAATCTTTAAAAAAAATGTACAATCAATAATATTTGGTATAAGCACATAGTTGTGCATTCATTACTTCAATCATTATTAGAGCATTTTCATTATTTCAATAATAATAATAATAAACAAAAAACAGACAAACAAGAAAATTCTTCACCTATTAATCTCTTTCTGTTTCCCCTGTTGTACATGGCTGCTATTTCTGCCTATTCTTGCACAATTATTTATTTATTAAGCAGTTTTATTGAGATCTATTCATAGACCATATAATCTATCTAAAGTGTATATCAATGACTTTTTGTATAATCAATGTTGTTCATTCATTAAAAAAAATGTAGAACAATTTCATTACTCCAAAAAGAAAAACTCCACACCACTTAGCATACCTTCCCTAGACCTACATAAACACTAATCAAATTTCATCTTTATAAATTGATTTATATTTACATTCTATATGAATAGAATCATACAATATGTTACACAATCTATTTATTTCATATTAATGTTATCATACAGTATTTGCCCTTTTGTGTCTGGCTTACTTTACTCAGCATAATGTCCTCCAGGTTCATCCATGTTGTCATATGCTTTATGACTTCATTTCTTCTTACAGCTGCATGATATTTCATTGTATGAATATACCACAGTTTGTTTATCCATCCATTGGTTGATGGACATCTGGGTTGTTTCCAACTTCTGGCAATCTTGAATAATGCTGCTATGAACATCAGTGTGCAGATGTCTGTCTGTGTCACTGCTCTCAGTTCTTCTGGGTATATACCCAGTAGTGGTATTGCAGTGTCACATGGCACATCTATATTCAACTTCTGTAGGAACCCGCCAAACTGTCCTCCACAGTGGTTGTACCATTCTGCACTCCCGCCAACACTGAATGAGTGTTCCTATCCTCTCCAAACACTTGTAGTTCTCTGTCTTTTTAATAGTGACCATTCTGATAGATGTGAAATGATATCTCATTGTAGTTTTGATTTGCATTTTCCTAATCATTAGTGATGTTGATTTTTTTCATGTTTTTTTTTTTTGCCATTTGTATTTCTTCTTTGGAAAATGTCTATCAAGTCTTTTGCCCATTTTAAAAATTGGGTTGTTTGTCTTTTTACTGTTGAGTTGTAACATCTCTTTATATATCAATGATATTAAACCCTTATCAGACATGTGATTTACAAATATTTTCTCTCATTGAGTCATCTGCCTTTACACCTGTATTAGTCAGCCAAAGGGGTGCTGATGCAAAATACTGGAACTCTGTTGGGTTTTATAAAGGGTATTTATTTGGGGTAGAAGCTTACAGTTACTAGGCCATAAAGCATAAGTTACTTCCCTCACCAAAGTCTGTTGCCATGTGTAGGAGCAAGATGGCTGCCGACGCCTGTAAGGGTCCAGCCTCCTCTTGGCTGCTGACGTCTACAAGGGTGCAGGCTTCCTCTTCCTCTTAAGGCTCCATGGTCCCAGCTTCTTCCAATATCAGCTGTAGGCTGGGATAAGTCTGGTTTCTCTCCCAGGGCTCATTTCTCTCCAGGCTCAGCTGCTCTGCTTGCTCCACAAGGCCAGCTATAAACTTTCAGGCAAATGGCTTGTCTCTCTTCCCGGGGCCTCTGCTGTGTCTAATGGAACCTTCTTTCTTTCCTCACATATCTGCTTCTCTGTATATTTACTTCCTGAAGCTCCAGCATTAAACTCCAACTAACTCCTCTTCCTTGTCATTTTATCTGTGAGTACCCGCCCCCTACTGACATGGCCCAATCAAAGCCTTAATCATAATTTAATAAAAGAAGAGTGAAACCTCTGAATCCAATACAATCTAATGTACCCAGAGGAACAGACCAATTTACAAACATAATCCAATATCTATTTTTGGAACTCATAAATAATACCAAACTGCTACAACAAAACCTTTTGACAAATCCCTTTCAGGTAGAAAAGTGTTTAATTTTGAGAAGGTCCAATTTATCTATTTTTTCTTTTGTTGTACGTGCTTTGAGTGTAAGACCCAAGAAACACCATCTACCACAAGGTCTTTAATATGTTTCCCTACCTTTTCTTCTAGTAGTTCTTTGGTCCTGGTTTTTACATTTAGGTCTTTAATTCATTTTGAGCTGATTTTTGTATAGGGAGTGAGATAGAGGTCTGCTTTCATGCTTTTGGTTATGGTTATACAGTTCTCCCAGCACCATTTATTGAAGAGACTGTTTTGTCCCATTAACATGGCTTTGGTAGATTTGTCAAAAACCAGTTGACTGTATAGGTGAGGGTTTATTTCTAGATTCTCAAGTCTACTCCATTGATTGATGTGTCTATCTTTATGCCAATACCATGCTGTTTTGACCATTGTAGCTTATAATATGTTTCAAGGTCAGGCAGTGAAATTCCTCCTATGTTGCTCTTCTTTTTTAGATTCCTTTGGGTTATTCAGATGCACTTTCTCCTCCAAATGAATTTGATAATTGCCTTTTTCATTTCTGTAAAGTAGGCTTTGGCATTTTGATTGACATTGCATTGAATGTATAAATCAGTTTGCGTAGGATTGACATCTTCCTTATATTTAGTCTTCCAATGCATGAACACAGAATCCATTTGTTTGAGTCTTTGTTGATATTTCTTTTAGCATTGTTTTGTAGTTTTCTGCATATAGTTCCTGTACTTCTTTGGTTAAATTGATTCCTAGGTGTTTAAATATTTTTGTTGCTATTGTAAATGGAATTTTCCCCCTGATTTCCTCCTCAGATTGTTTAATAAG
>PVKH010049720.1:0-10070 GCA_004027955.1 Chaetophractus vellerosus | reverse complement strand
GAAACTGGGTGCCCCATAGAGGAGAATTTAAACCTTGGCCTGAACTGAATTAAGAGCTTTAATTAAAGATTCCCCAAATAACACTAGCAGATATTCACAGAAGAATTTAGAATTCTTTTAGGTGCATATGATCCAGTGCTACCTGAGATATCAGCTTTCACACATGTTGGTCAAAGCTTCAGATGCTAAATCTTGTCTGGCAAAGCTGGTTGGGCTAACAACCAGCAATATTCCAGTTAAGAATTAAAAAATAATTGTGATTATTAAATCATTACATAGATGTCTTTTTATTACAAAATAGCCAAAGGTTGATATCTGAAATTACTGAAGCTAGCTAGACTGATCTCAACCGTTTATGGTTATTCTAGACCTCACCCTTGTGTATGGTTTCTATTGGGATGGTAAACCCTCCCTCTTCTCTGTTTAATATCCATATGAAAAACCTTGTAACTGAACTTTATTCTGTATACTCCTATCTCAGAACCTTGTGACTCACCCTGGTTTGGTGCTCACGCCCTACCCTGTTCAGCTCCTCAGTGTTTATTAATGAAAGAACCTGTACCAGTTCCACCTCAATTACTCATTAGCAGCCGATATTATAAAATATTAGAATTTCTGCAGTTTGTGGAAGCAGTTTTGGGGGCCACTAGGGCACTGACCTCCTTTGCTTTTGCAAATAAAGAAACTCTTTCTCTCTTTGAAATCCCAGTATCTGAGGAATTAGTCTTTAATGTGCTTTTGGTTGGTATCACTCTTTCTACAATAAATCTGAGAGTCAAATAGGCCTGAGAAATAGGGCAAAGTTTCTGTAAGATTATCCATCAGGCCATAAAAAACCTTAAATATCTCCTCCACAAATTATGATGGGCAAGCTTTAGCCCTCATATTAAATAAATAACTTCATATAGTCCCATATGCCAAGAACAAAAATTCTGACAAAAATATAAGAGTGGAGCAAGGAGAGAAAGCCAGCTCTTTTATATAAACTAGTGAGTTTCATATTTCTGTGTTTTTTGTTTTTATATCTGATTCATGGCTGAAAAAATTAACTGAAACTATAAGCTCTCTATTTGTGACTGCCAGTTTGTTTGATGTGTATTTTTCTACCTTTGGACGGTAATACCAAATTTTAAAAATCCTTTAAAAAGCTCTATTGAAATTGCTTAAGGATAAACAGGTGCTTATATAAAAATTAATACTCCTAGAATTAATCCCAGAAATTAAGGAAACTGAAATTCTAATACTTCCAATGTAAAAAGATGATTTGCAGAACTAAATCCAAATGTTTGAAACTTCAAGTGCACGTAACTTAGGTAAAACTTTGGCAAGCAGGACTAGTTTAATATTGTTAGTTAAATAAAAACAGCTTTGTCTTCAGCGTTATCAGTGTTAAGTAAAATACAAGCTTGCTATTTTATTCAACTTGTGTATGTTCTTCTTAAATTTGTACAGATTTACTGATCAAATGTGCTAGCATTGTATCTACTGGATGTTTAAAATGATGAAACATGTAAATTTCTGTTTAACCAAATTGAATTATATTTCTGACAAACTTTATTTCAATAGCTATTGTGTTTTGTGGGATGTTGTCTTGAAGACAATTTCAAAGACCTTTATGAGAACTTAAATATATAAGGAATGCAAGATGTGTTTTTGTTAAGGAAAAATAATAATTTTGTACTAAAGTAAAATGCCTGTGTGTTGCAGAATGAGAAAGAAGAAAGTGTAAGACAAAACCTAAAGAAAATTGCCGTAGGTTTATAGAAATGAATGTTATAAATAAATGCAATTTACTAAGAGCTTTCATATAAAAATTATATCTATGCAAAACTAGAATTGGGTTTACACTCAGTTAAAATGATGAAATTTCCTTTGATTATTAGCATGCTCCTAGCAAGAAGTTATAAAACTTCTTTTTAGTCATCTGAGTAATCTGCCTAGAAGCCAAAATTGTCATTTCAGAATGATATCCTCAGTGATAATTATATAACTTTACCATACTTGTTTAAGAGAACAAGTCATGTTACTTCTTATATTTACTTTTAAAATCTTTATTGGCACTTTAAGTATGTAACCAATTATTGTTTATTAGTGACTTGTGATTTTATTTAGCTTAGTGTTCAAACCTCCTAACAACTTTTGACATTTTACCTTCTCAAAATAAAAGCCTAAAGGATATCCTTGCATTTCAAATAGTCTTTAAGATTTTCCAGAGTGTCTCTGAAAACTCAGGAAGGATTTTTTCTTTCACTTCACAAAAAGAGGCATTAGAAATAGTTACATTCATTTGTTATGAGTTTCATAGGAATTGATGTCAAAAGAGATTTTATAGCCTTCTGTTTGTAAAGTTTTTATGATTAAAAGATTATTTGTATAAATATTTAGAGATTATATAAATTCCTAGAGATTTGACAATGTTCTCATTGTCGATGGTATTTCCTGATACTAATCTGCATTATGTCAAATAACAGTATAATACTATTGGTCATAATTTTAGTAATTCTTTTAAAAAATTCAACAAGCCACAAAAACAGCTAAATCTCCCTGGCAATTACATTGTTTTACTCTGATGCTTCTCTGAGAGTACTTCATGTTAAACAAACAAAAAAAAGAGACTTTAAATGAGAAGCAAAGGGAATATATAAATCGTATTATACCCACCAATTAACACACACCTTTAAAAACGTAAAGGTTGGACAGGGTCAAATACTGCAACTGACAGGGCCCTTTTAGACATCTTCAAATAGACTTTATACGGCTATCCCCTTCTGTGGGATAAGGCTATGTCCTTGTTATCATACATTTATTTTCTAGATGGATAGAGCCTCTTCCTTGTCACAAAGCTACTGCCCTCACCTTACCTAAGAACAATTAGACTTTGTTTTCCCCACCTGAGGAACTCCTGCTATTCTCTCAAATGATAGAGGCTCCCAATTTACTGGAACTGTAACCCAGGAATTTTGCAAGGTCTTACTTATCAACCAAAAGCTTCACTGTCCCCACCATCCTCAATTATCAGGAAAGGTAGGATGAACAAATGATACCTTAAACTTAAATGAGCTAAATTATTTGAATTCCTCTCTCTCTACATTGCCTAAGGTTCTTGCCTTAGGCTTGATGGTCATAAGATCTAGCTCACTGGGAAATGACCAGCTAACTCCCTATGAAATCATATTTGGATGACCCATGAGACTTACTATTCCTCTAACTTTACTGCATTCCTACTCAATACAATATAAAATTGCTAGTTATTATAAGGGACAAATTGCATATACCCAGTTCCAACAGTCACAGATCTAGGCTGGCTTTTCCAAAATTTCTCTACTGAAGACTCTACATGACTTTCAACTTGGAGACTTGATAGACTGCTTTAGAACCCAGATGGAAAAGATCTTATGAAGTCTTATTGACCACCACAATGGCAATAAAATCACAGGGAAATGACCCCTGTGTCCATGTGTCAGAGCTAAAACATACTCCCAAGTCCTTAAGAAATTACTCGCATTTCAGATCTCAAGCTTAAATTGGCATTGGGTTGTTTTTTTTTAAGATTTATTTATTTTTTATTTATTACATATCCCCCCCTTTCTGCTTCTTTTTGCTGTGTTCATTCTTGCGTTCCTCTGTGTCTGCTTGTCTCCCCCCAGTGCGGCGACCTGCCGAGTCAGCTCACCGTACGAGGGCCTGCCTGCTCGCTGGGGCTTGCCCTGCCCGCAGGGGCTTGCCTTGCCTGCGGCGGCTTGCCTTTTCAAGGTGGTCTTCCCGCTAGAGGAGGTCCTGGAAACTGAACCCAGGGCCTCCTATGTGGTAAACCGGTGCCCTACTGACTGGGCTACAGCTGGTCCCGACATTGGGTTTCTGAAAGCAGATGGCATCTGATGTAGCAGCTCTGCCCAAGACATCATAACAAGTAGATGATGCCCAAGATCAAGGATCAAGACATGTCTGAATTTCCTTAACTTTTTCTGTCTTTTCCTTTCTACTCTCTGTCTAAATATTCTCTTATTCATCCTCTACCTCTTATAAGGCCTGATACCCATCCCCAATAATGCCCTACTGTTGCATTTTGAAATTCTTATATGAATCCCCAAAAGCGAAAGATTACATTTTTTAACTAATCCATTCCTGTTGGCGTGAGACCCTTTTGTTGGACTTTGTCAATGAGGCATGACTCAGGTTCAGTCTCCGTCCTCTTGTGGGGTCTGATATAAATGGAGACACTCAGTAAGAGACATAGGAAAAGGAAGCCACCATATTTGATCCTGCCATAAGAGAGAGAGGACTGCAGGAAAGCAGAGAAGCCCTGAGAGGCTGAGAGAAGAGTCGAGAACTAGGAGAGCACAGAGGCATGGAAAGAAGCCCCGAGGGTCTGGGCCCATGGAGCAGCCCATGGCTGAGGAGATGAGCCCTACGCCTGGTAAACCACAGCTAATTTCCCAGAGATGAAAGATTCTGGAGGGGAAGGTAGAGATCTCGGCAGAGACTACCCCACTATCTTGATTCACCATGTGGTAACATGCAAGGATCAACAGTTGCTGATGTTGGTGAGAAAGCATCTCTAATGGTGCCTTGGTCTGGACATTTCATGGCCACAGAACTGTAAGTTTTACCCTTAACAAAATTCCCATTATAAAAGCCAACCTATTCCTGCTACTTTGCATTGGCAGCCCTTTAGCAAACTAAAACACCTACCTTAGCCATGATTTTCTTTTATCTCCTCTTTGCCCTATTTTCCCCGTATGCACTCTTACCTTGAACACAGTTTCTTTGTCTATCTAGCATACCGCATAGCAAATGAAACCAGAGTCACTGCTGGGTATGTAACCATCTCCCTCCTCCTTATTCCTAAAATATGTTTTCATCTAATAATCATCCCCCTTATACTTGTAGACCCAGCCCTGACAGTAAGCTCAGATAGATCTATAGATCTATTTTGAATGACCCTGAGCTGTGCCTTAAGTGTCCCCAGGACTGGGATTACAATATAGTCTCTTTTACCCAAGGTACATGGTGTTTTACCAGAAACCAGGCATATAACAATGGCCATTCTGTAGGGCATAGTAAATATTCAGTTTCTATTTGGCAAGACTCTTTCCTTTCATGAGCCAGGGGCACAATGTAGAAGCCAGCCCCCCTTTGTAGACACCGTTTTCCTTCAAGCATCCTAAGGCTTTAATAACATAAGAAATTATTCCACTCAAGACACGATTTTCTAGTGGGCTGGAAATTCAGGCAAAGTAAATTTTTGGTTAAATGGGACAAAAAATCAGATAAGATTGAAGATGATGAGGGTTATGATTCTGCTTTTAGACTTTATACCTAATTAGCTCTACATGCCAATATCCCTTTATTAAAGGCAACACATACCCTTATTAAGCTCTTCAAAGGCATTATTTTGTATATGAACACACCTGAACATAGTACCATCCATAAATCAGGTTAGTTCGTGTTACATAGCTTATGCTGTTCCCCAAATGTCTGTTTATGATACGCTTCTGAAAGGGAAAATTAGAAAATGAGGACTATTTTGACCTTTTCTCCTTCTTTAAAAACATGTGAAGAAAATATTGCCATACTAGAGGCAGCTCTAAATGGATCTTGGAAAACCGATTAAGCCAGCTAATTTCATGGGATGTTCTTTTCTTGGTATTTTCCTTTGTCATTGGGGCAGGTATCACCTGTGTTGGAAGACACACTATAAGATTACAGATGGCATTAGAAAAGTTAACTTTAGAGTTAGAGAAATCTATCTCCCACCTGGCACAGGCCGTCATATCTCCAGCAAATGGACTCTTGGAATGCCACAAAATTGATAAGCACTGGACTAAACTCTGGCTTCCCAAGGACCATGTGCTGTATATTTATAAATGACTGTTAAGAGGATGTTACCAAGAAGTAGTCGCAGCAGAAGCCCACGCTAAAAAAGCTGCCAAATCAGCTTACATACCTCCCGACTCTGATTGACGAGTCTCTTTTGGGTTGACTTCTAGGGTCATGTGGACCTTGGCTCAGAGATGTCCTAATTTCGGCACTGGTGATCCTCTTAATCACATTCCTAATATCCCTCAATCATTGTCTGATCTCTGTGCTCTTAAATGCTACTATGCAGCCACTAGGTGAAAAAGTCATATAACCGAGGATACAAAACCAGCATGAGTGGGAAAAAGAAATTCTCAAATTTCAGCTATCATGTGAAATTGGTAATGAAACACAAAAGACTTTTATTGGTGAATGAGAGAATAACAGCATCTTGTAATCAAGGGAATGACCAAAAGGGGGAAAATTGATAAAATTGTACAGAGAAATATATGGGGGCTCCTCACAGCCAAAAAACAAAACAAAACAAAACCCATGCCTTCCTTCCTCTTTGAATTAACTCTTGAAATTTGAAATCCCCACCAAGGCAGCCCTGATAGCTAATCTAGCCCCTCACTCATTGTGTTTCACCCAAGAAAATACAAAGCCCACTTCCATTAAACCTTCCCTTAAAGTACAGACAAACCGTCATCCAAGCAATAGGAGTCAATCTAACTTCCTTTTTATATCTATAAAAATCATTTACCATCTGTAGAATCCCAAAGCTACCTCTGTTTTGGCTTCCTTTGCTACAGCAAACCTTGGTATCCTGAATAAAATGCTATAGTTTGCAAACTTGACTCTGATTTGTCTTTCACAGTGCTCGCTGATATTCCCAGATCTGTGGTTTGTTGCACTTTATTTATAATGTAGCTCTTGACCATTATTCTCTCAAATATTTCTCTGTTCTGTTCACTCTTTTCTCTCTGGTATTCTAATTCCATGCATATTACACTTTTTTATATTTCTCCACACTCTTTGGACATTCTACTCTATTTTTTCATTCTTTTGTTTTCTTTGCATTTCTGTTTGGGAAGTTTCTATTTACATATCTTCAAAGCCCACATATTCTTTCCCTGGCCATGTCCAGTTTATTAATATGCTCATCAAAGACTTTCTTCATTGCCATTACAGTATTTTTTATTTCTGTCATTTCCTTTTTATTCTTTCTTAAAATTTCCATCTCTATGCTTACATTACCCTTGTGTTCTTGCATGTTGTCCATTTTTTTCTGTGAGTTTTTAACATATTAATATTTTCAATTCCCTGTTTGATGAATCCAAAATCTGTATCAGATTTGAGTCTGATTCTGATGCTTGCTTTGTCTCTTAATATTGTGGTTTTTTCCTTTGCCTTTTAGCATTCATTATAATTTTTTGTGGAAAGCTAATCATATCATATTGGGTTATAGGAACTGAAGTAAATAGGCCTCTGGTGTGAGGTTTTATGTTTATCTGTCTTAGAACTGTGTTTAACGCTTGCTGTAGCTGTAGGTGCCAAGGGATTCAAATTTCTCTCTTGTCCTTGTTCTTGTCTCCCCTGTTGTCTTTGTTTCCCTAAACACACATCCTCATGTAGAATCTGTGCCTTGTTGCTCTTTCAGCTGTGAGCCACTGTTTTGATCCTGGAGCCCTGTTGATGTTGTAGAAGATTTGGGGCTGGAAATCATCATATAATCTTATGATTAAATCTCAGCCTTTCAACAGGTCTTTGTTCCTGTATTGTGACCGTCACAAATATTTCTTAACTTTCTTTTTTTCCTGTCCCACTTTTGGAAAAAGGAAGGGTAGAAGGGTATAGAACTGCATAAATGCCCTTTGCCTTGGGTGGCATAAGGCTGTGCAGTGCAGACATTTGTTATGGAAAATTCACTAGATGTATTTCAAAATAGTTTATTACCCCTGCCCCATGCTAGAGACATGAGGTCATTCTTCCTGACTCTTCACTGTCAGAAACTAGTGGGGTTTCTGGAGGTAATGCCCACAAAAGGGAAAAGCCCTTTCTAAGATTAAGGCTTCCAGGCATTTTCCACTCTCCATTCTAGACCAAAGTCAGCCCTCAGCATTCGTTGATATTACCATTTGAGTGATCTTATCAGTTTTTGACTCCAGAGGCTTCTTCTCCAGGCAATCTGGTCATGGATCTGATTCTCTGCATTCATCTGTCTCTCCAGACTTTGGGTGTTGGTTTGCCCTATAACCTCAGTTATCTGTTGGGTTTAAAGGTTGTCTATTTCCAGTTTGTTGAATTTTTTTCCTTATTGCAAATATGGGAATGATAACTTACAAGCTTATATATTTGGGCTGAAACAAGAAGCATCCAGTGCATTTTCTGTCTCCAAGAATGGAGAGTTCATCTCAGCAAGTTTGATTTTGGTCTATATTATATCTTTCATGACTCCACTTATTGTTTTGAACATATGGAGTACAGTTATAATAACTATTTTTATATCTTTGCTAATTTACGTGTCAACTCTGGGTCAGTTTCAATTTATTGAGTTTTCTCTTCGTTTGTGTGTTCTGCGTGGATACCAGATGTTGAGAACTCTACCTTGTAAGTTGCTGGGTATTTGTGCATTCTTATTAATATTTATGAGCTGTGTTCAAGGATACAGCTACATAATTTGAAATGGTTCCATCCTTTCAAGTCTTTCTTTAACATATTTTAGGTAGGACCACAGCAGGTCTCAGTCTATGGTGGATTATTCCCCAATATGGAGGCAGGACTTTTCTGAGAACTCTACCCAATGTACCATAAATCCTAGATATTTCCAGTCTGGCAGATGGAAACAGGCTCTACTCTTGGTCCCAAGTTTGTGTTAGGTACACTTCATTCTTATACTTTGGGTGGTTCTTTTCTAGACCCAGATAGTTTTTTCAACACTCTGCTGAATACATGTTGGGAAAATCTCTGGGGTTCTCTCTCTGTGCAGCTTTTTTCTTCAGTACTCTGTCCTTTAAAATCCATCCACCTTGGTCTTGCAACACTCTCAGTTCTATCTCTTATGGGCTTCAGGGGGGTCCTTTCCCCTCTGTGTCATGGACTGGAAACACTAGGCAGTAAGCTGGGGGGAATTGTAAATCTTTTCTCATTTGTTTGCAGACTTTCAGGGTCCTTGCCCTTCATTGCCTCACATCCACTGTCTAAAAACCATTGCTTCATATATTTGGTTCAGTTTTGTGGTTGTTTCAGGAGGAAAGATAAATCCAGTCTCTGTTAGTCCATCTTCATTGGAAATATACCTCCTGGGATCACATTTTTTATGCAGGGATTTATTGAATGTTTGGTCAAATTTTCTTCTAAAACTGCCTGATCCTGATTGGTTGTTAATTTTTGGTTGGTATATTTAAGACATTTTCTTTTGAGTTATAAAAATAATCAGGTATTCCATTTCTTTTTATGTTTAATAATTATTTTTCCTATTAATTGTCATAGTTTTCATATTTTTAAAATTAATTGGTATAAAAAAGTTCATCATTTTACTTTATAATTTAAAAATCTCCATATAAGTATTTTTCCATATTTTACTTTGAATTGTCTTCATTATACTTCTAGACAATTTCCATGTTATTAGCCTTTTTTAAGTGTAAGTTTTTCATGATCTTTATTTTTTTTGCTTTCTACTTCATATATTTTCACCCATCTCAATTAGTTCCATCTCTTAAGTTTTGCCTCATTGTTTTTCTAATTTTAAATTTAAAGCTGCTTCTTTTCTAATATATACTATTAAAACAGTACTTATATTTGGTTTGCTAATGTTTTATATAGGAACTGAATATATATGATATCTAATAAATATTTTTGAGTTCTTAGTAATTTGTAATTTACATTAGGATATTTTCCTTTGGACAACAAATTGATATGATGTATAATTTCAAATTTCCAGAGAAATGTGAAAGGATTTTTTGCTACCTTCTTGTTACTGATTTTTCATATTTTTTGGTGCAATAAAGGAATATGGTTTTTTTTTGTTTTTTTTTTAAGATTTATTTATTTTATTACATATCTCCCCTTCCCCCCCCGTTGCGGCGACGCGCCGAGACTTGGTCACTGCGCAGGCGCGGCTTTCCCCGCTTGTGGACGGCTTCTGCTTCCATCACGGCCGGCTTTTCAGTTCGCGGGTGGCTGGCTGTGCTCGATTTGCAGGCGACCTGCCCTGCCCGTGGCGGCTTTTGCCTGTCCGTGGCAGCTTTTTGCCCTGCCCACGGCGGCTC
>PVKH010049719.1:0-10073 GCA_004027955.1 Chaetophractus vellerosus | reverse complement strand
CATGTAATCAATGTATCCTAAAAATGTATATAGATATATAAAAAAAAAAACTAAAAAAAATAAATAAATAATAGAGAGTACTTGAATAATTCTGCAGAAAATGCCATTCAGGAGGCATAATACATTTTTTATTATAATACTAATGATGTTTTCTATTTCCAAGTTTTCACCAAATAGAAGCCAAGTTATTTCAGATTACTTAATGTCAGATACTTTTAGCTTCATTTATTATAAAAGTTTAATATATTCAAAGTAAAATTAAATTAGTGAATTTGAAATTATTGTCTAAGTAAACAATTCTAGTATACAAAACATGGTAATTTTATGAGCAAGTTGAGTTATGCACAATACAATTTTAATGATACATAACAAACTCTAGCCAGTTGAGTTATAAATAATTAAAATTTAAACTACTAAATATCTTTTAGGTCTGTAATGTTTGTTACCATTACCAAAATAAAACTGAAATATATTTATTATACCCCCCCCCCAAAAAAAAAGTCTTATTTAAAATGGGTTCACACCCACAGGACCTTGAGATTTGAACATGCCTTTTGTTAGGTACATGATTCTATTCCCTCTATACATCTCCAAAATACATGTTTAAAAGAGAAAATATACACAGACACAGAGTAAATACTTTGCCCATATTATATTTCTGGGTAAGTGAGATTTTTTGAAAGTTTATATTCATGTTCAAACTCTTACCAAGATTGAAATGCCTTCTATTAATCATTCCGATAGTCCATTCCAGAAATCCTATTAAAATTTTTGTTTCAGTAGTGCAGGGAGAATTGATAGCAATGTAGGCCACAGGTTTATGCAGATTTTGTGCCATCTATTAAGCATTTCTTTATAAATTGCTAGGCATACTAAAAATTGTTCTGTTGCTATTTATATTGGTGATTTGTAGTATTTCACCATTTTATATAGAATCTTTAGATTCCATCCATAGCATGGAGATAATTGCTTATGTTTCTAGTTGTGGTCTACAGGTGTCCAGGGACACATTGAGCAGACTTAGATTATTTGCCTTTTTATCATGTCTCTAAAGCCATTATTAGAAACATTACATTTATCCATGAGCCTGTTATTATTAACTCTATAGAAAATATAATTGTTTAGCCATTGTATATATGGTTCCATAAATTGGTATTTGTTTAAAAAAATCTGAAGTAGATACAGTCTTGTACAAATGTGAGTGACCATCTAGCATTTAGGAAATGAATCCGCAAAGTTTTCTAAAGGCCTTGTGCACTGTGTATCTTTCTATAATGCAATTATTTGATGAAAGGAAGGTGACATTTTAAGTTTTTTTCTCATAAATTTTATGCAACATTATAACAAAGGTCTATGAGGAAGAACAAAGGTGATCTTCCATGTATTTTGTCACTCTAAAAAGCTTGCTTGTACTTGTTGTGAAATGCCAATAGTAGCTTAAAACACTGTTTCATGCTCAGCAATTTTAAAGAAAAGAATATTAAATTTGTCCCAGCCAAGGAATTGGCCTTCAGCCAAAAGTCACAGCTAAGTTCAAAATTAGGAAAATATTGTAATTTTACAAAACATTTTTGTGCTATATTTCAAGGCAAGCATTATTACGTTATGACATATAATTGATTAGCTAGGGTGAAAAGATGGTGTTTTACCTGGAGCAAGACAGAGAAAAAGAACAGAGAGAGAAAGAAAGAGGGAGACAGAGTGAGAGAGAGAGAAAGAGAGTTAAAAGAAAGCTTTCCTGGCATAATATTGTGTCAACGACTGACTTGGGTATCTCAAATTATTCCTGGACATTATTTACACATGTCCATCATCTGTACCAAGATAAAATAATGACGCTTCAATTATTTTGTAAATGATTAAGAAAACCATGACTAATGCAAGATAATTTGATGCTACATAAAGCAATTTCTCTAGCATCTTATTTAAAATATTTTCTAGAAGCATGGTTGCAAACAATCCATGAAAATAACTCATAATGATTTTTTTACTGGAAACACATGCTTGTTAAAACCAATAATCTGATTTCTCTCCAAACCTTGCAACATTTTGCATATTTTCCTGGTTATTATATATAATTATGAGACTATAGTTTTCCAATTTAATTACTGTTCAGTGCAATTTAGAAGTAACAAAAGTGTTTTATATACATAAAAACTACATTTGTACTTCAAAAATTTTGGATTTGGATTAAATCAAAAATATATTTTACAAAATTCTATTTACACATTTCAAGCCCTTATAAGATTAACTTGGTAATGTTAATTCTGTACAATGTCATATATATTACTTTAATTTGGAAGTCATTTGTTTACCTGAATAAAACAGTGGAGTGATCAAAATAAGTATTTCACATTCAAAGCCCCTTGCAAAGGTACAATTTTGTATGTAAAATGATAAAGTTTAGAATAATAAATCCTTGAAATACGTTAAAAATAAATGTTGCTTTGTGTCACTAACTTTACTATATCGTTAGAAATTCTGACAAATATGCACACACTGTGATTAATGTTTTCCATCTGTCTTTTCAAATGTGTAGTCTAAAGTACTTGTTTGTAAATTCTAAATGTATTTTAAAGGCATGGATTAACAACACTCTAAATTCTATGCAAATCATAAATATGTTAATGTATCTGCAATATCACAATAAATGGGTGATTTTTTTTCTCCATCTGCTAAAAGAAATACCATACAGTGGGTTGGTTTAAACAACAGAATTGATCAGGTAACAGTTTTGAGGCTAGAAGTCCAAAGAGGCATCAAGGTTATGCTTTTTCCCAGAAGAATGTAGCTTTCTGGGGCTGACTGTCAGAAATCCTTGGTCCTTGGCTTTTCTGTCAAATGGCCATGAACATGGTTGTGTATTTCCTTTTTCTTCTGGGTTCCATGGTTGACTAATAGCTTCTGTCTTCATTCCATGGCTTTTCTCTCTGTATGACTTTCACTGTGCTTATAAATGAGTCCACTAATCCAGATTTAAGACCAACCTGATTCAGCTGGGCTACATCTTAACTGAAGTAACAATTTAAACAGATCTTATTTATAATGGTTCCACACTCACCACAATGCATACCAAGAAAAAGAATATATAAACACTGGCATAGACAATTCAATCTAACACAGTGGTAAAATTATCTTATTATCCATTACTTCAATGTACCTTGAATGCATTAATTATAATTCAAAATAAATTCTAAAATATGCATTTGCATAGGATGATTGAAGATTCATATTTTGGGTCCTATTTAATTAGTTGAAACAGTGAACTCAAATATATAGTCCCTTCTTAAATATGAATAAATTAAGGTAAGAAAAAAGAATATAACAGAGGTGAGAGAATAACAATTTGTTAATTAGACTGTTTATTTTCTCAGACTTTTCATATTTACTATTTTTAAAAACTATAATTTGGAATGCTTTATTGACATGTTGATATCATTGTCACTGAAAAATTTCCTCTTAAGTGGTTGAAAATTTAGAGGCTATTTGGAAATATGAGTCACCCTTAGAAGATTTAATCAGTTTCCTTAGGGTAAAATTGATTCATGTTTGTTGCATGCAATTGAAAAGATGGGCTGCATTTATCATTGAAAGATAAAATGGTATTTCTGGGTGAAGCCATTGTTAATTTTTCATGTACTCAAAGATCTTTTTTGGACTCACTTGCTACTTAGTTAGAAACACTCAAGTTTGACTGCTATAATTTTGTACTTTGCAAAAAACAAACAAACAAAAAACATTTCCCTTTATATTAGATGAGTTCTGTGATGTGATGAACAAGGGAACAAACCTATTAGTGTAGCTGTTTTATAAATGTCTGCCTTTATGTAAATATATATATATACACACACACATATATATATGTAACATTTTGCCTATTGTAATATATCAGAGATAATTTCAACAACCAGTCTGCTTATTTTTGTCAACACTTTGAATTCATTCCTTTTAAATACAAAACTAAAACATTAAATTAGTATTTAATCACAAATGTTTTCAAAACATGGGTGACTGTAATACAAACTGAATGCAAGGCGATAAGAAAAATAAGCGAGAAAATTTTGATTCATAGAGCCTTGATATTGACTCATTAATATACCAGTATATTAAGGGTCAACTTGATTAAATAAATGAACTCTATAATAAGTAAGAGGATTGTTTTCTACCACAGATACTAGATTGTTTTTAAAGAGGCTAGCCAATAAGTTTCATCACAGCGTCTCCAAATCGCACGCAGTTACAAAGTGGTCCTTTGGATAAGAATGTTTAGGACAAAATGTTAGCAAAAACATGATTTTATGTACACACACATGCTCAGAGATGCCACCACAAATGTAACATTTATGCTTCAGTATTATAACTGGCAAAGTTCTCTCCCTTCCATGTCTATGGAGTGTTCTTTCTTCCTGTGATGCTTTCTGTGTGTCTTCTTGAACGGTGTCGATTTATATAGCCTACCAAGGGGGCAGGGACTTATTCTGAGTTACACCCTAGTGGTGTGTCAAATCAAAGCCCTAATCTTAATATAATTTAATCAAATACATCTCAGCTGAATCTAATACAGTTCAGGGGAATCATGCCCAGAGGAACAGATCAGTTTACAAACATAATCTTTCTTTTTGGAATTCATAGATAATCTCAAACGGCCACACTGACCCTCTTGTATCTCTCTAATGGAAATAGCTAGATGTGTGATATACGCCATCAACTTTATTGGAAAATTGTAAGTAGCTTTTCTAAAAGATTGCACTAATATTCTTGTCAGCAATTGTATGCAATTTCCATTTTCCTGTAACAATGCCATTCGTTGGAATATAGATTTTAGATTTTAACCAACCTGATGGGTTAAAAAAGATAAATTTTGGTTTAATTGGGATTTCTTCTATAACTAGAGGATGACGCCTTGCAACATTTGCAATTTCTTCTTCTCTGGATCACATATGCAGTCATTCCCTTTGATTATTGTTCACCTGTCTTTTTTCTTACTACTTCATGGACATTATTTATATAATCTTAAATTTAATTAATCTTCTGTTACATATGATGAAAAATATCTTCACCAATTTGTCTTTCTTTGAACTTATATTTCTTTTTGCATGTAAATATTTTATGACATTGCACTAAAATTGTTCACTTTTATGAGTTCTGATTATTTTTCTAGTATAAAAGAACCCCAATATGTACTTTAAATTAATTTTGAATTTTCAATTTCATTATTGCTCATGATTTTAAAGCAATTTATTTTATTATAAGCTGTAAGTTAGAAATCTATTTCTCTTCCCCTCCCCATTCAACAAAGCCCTATATATACCTAGGTACTAGAATAAGTACAAAGATAAATAAGACAAAAAGTAAATTATAAAGCCCAGAATCTGGTCTAAGTTTATGTGGTGATTGGAAACAGGGAAAGAGAAAGACCATTATTTATGTGTTTGCTAAAGGTAAAGGAGTTTATCTTTTTCAATTTTTCTGTATGTATGAACTGATTTTAAATTTTATTGACTGTGTTTCTTATATCTATTGAAATAATCATTTTTCTTCTCCCTAATAAGGTTAATGTAGGTAATTAAATTTGTCATTTTGAAGCTAAGCTATCTTTGTTTACCCAGGATAAACTATTCTTGGTTATGATGTTTTAAACATTTTAACATGTAAGTGAATTCTAAGTACTTTTTTATAGGATATTCATTTTATATTCATAAATGGGATTAACATATATTTTTTTGTTTTTTGATAATGACCTTGTGTGATTTTTCTCTAAAGATATTACCAGCCTTATAAACTGAGTTAAATAGATTGTACTTCTTAGCTTTTATTCTGAGATAGTTTGTAAGTCAAAGGAATTATTTATGCTTTGAAGTTTGAAAAACATACTCTCTCTTATCTATCTATCTAGCTAGTTCTCATCTATCAATCATCTATTTCACATTCAAACTTCCTATAAATTTGATTATTTTGTAACTTCTTATAAGAATAAACATTTGGTATTTTGGGCCATTAGATGAGTAATATGAATAATACATCTTACCATGGAAAAACAATGCCATTGTCTATTTGGGAAAATAATATAGATCAAAAGTGTGGAGCAAGTTGCCATATGGTGTGTTTTGCAAATATAATCACAGACTTTTAGCACATGATCGCTTTATTACTTACACAGCACAAAGCATCCAAAGGAGCAGGGGTAGAGATCCTACCCTGGCTTTTCCTCTGGGAAGACCAACTGCTCAGGTCAGCTTTGGGGGATGGCATCTCTGTATACCCTGGTTGGCATTGGAGAGGAGTGGCACAACCCAAAGGCTGAGTATTTACACATCCCAGAGGGACAGTAATCTGCCACTGAGAGTTAACACCATCATAAGCAGCTGGGATTGCTTTTTCCCAGTTTCTGATTCAGGTGGTTCCATCAGACCTATTGTGTCCCCCAGGATCAGGGAATGGGAAAGTATTGTCATATCTGTGAACAAAGAAAAGGTGATGGTAGTATGCCAAAGCTGATAGATGGGACTAGGCAGGCCTGTGACTTTCCAAGCAAAAAAGTAGTTAAATAGGTAGGTAGGTAGGTAGGTAGGTAGGTAGACAGACAGATAGATACAATGGAATGAGGGAAACTAGTTAGAAGTATTTTAGAAAATGATTCCTGGAAGATGATGAATTCTAAGACAAGTTAACATGTAACAGATAATTGATATCATAAAACATTAATGATCAACTAGAAACAACTATATTAATGCAGAAAAGTGAGACTTTGATAAAAGATTTGGAGAAACTGATTGTTAAAAGAAAAGAGTAAAAAATCTGCAGTAAATAAGATAGAAGGTTATTCTTTTGTAAACTTTGCAAGAGTCTGTAATAATATAGAATAGTGTTTTCCAAACTTATTGTCAACCAAAAATGTAATTCTAGAATATATTGTTGAACACCAACAGAGGGCCTGCTTAGATTGAAATATAAAAGGATGGTATTCTCACATATTTGGTGTAAGGAAAAAAAATCAGTATTTTCTTAAAAGATGTGTTCACAATTTTTCATCAACTTTGGCTTCACTTTTTTACGCAAAACAGGGTAGGGAATGAGTGACTAAAATAATTTTATGAATGTTCTTTCTTTTTTTTTACACCATGTAATTCACCAAATTATTACTAAGTCCTGGGACTCAAGTCAAACTCAACTGTAAGGTAGAAATATTCACAAAGTTTTTCTAATCTACAATAGTCCTGTCATTATATCCCATTCTTCACAGCAATTCACAAGAATTCATGAGCAAAGGTTTATGGTGTCAACTTCCCTAAGTATTTTGCCTTCTACACTGATACATAAATATTTAAAAATCCATGCCTAAATTTTAAATTGCTCTTTGAACTCTGCTGAGTCACCTAAGTTTTAGAAAACACTACAGCAAGTCCTTTCTAAATGAACTTGATAATTAATAGGAATATTTTTAAATAGTTTCAAGGAGTGAAAGGAGTAACAGAACATCGATTGGGTAAGTACCATTGGAATTTGAGTATTTTGCCAAGACTATAATTTAGAGATATAGCCTGTCTCAGCCATTATAATTGATTGAATTATTAGAACTCCCCCTGGTTAACATCTGATCTCAATATTAGTAATATTCAACATAATTTTCATTTATATTTCTTTATGTGACATAGAATCACTTTTAATAAAAACAGAATTTTAAAGTCATTTAAAAGTACATAACCAAAGAATATTAAGAATATTGTTTCTTCAGGATAACCTCTCTCTATAAATCCTCTCTCTGCACAGGTACATAGACTTTGAAATATGCAATATTTAAAAATAAATGCAATACATTAACTCTCCAGTCAGTGAAAGCTACCCAAGTCAACCTAATTCTGTATTAGTCAGCCAAAGAGGTGCCTTTGCAAAATATACCAATTATTTGTTGGTCTTTATAAAGGGTATTTATTTGGGGTAGAAGCTTAGTTACCAGGCCACAAGCATAAGTTTCTTCTCTCACCAAAGTCCACTGGTTGGAGCAAGACAGCTCCCGACGTCAGCAAGGGCTCAGGCCTTTGGGTTCCTCTCCTGCAGGGGCTGCGTTGCTCTCCGGGATTAGCGCTTCTTTCACAAGGTCAGCTATAGACTATCAGGCGAACGGCCATCTCCAACTGCATCTCAAAATCTGTTTCTCAAATCTGCTTCCTCTGTCTTTGGCCTTGTACTTTATACTTGAGACCACACCCACGGAGGGGTGGGGCTCAACTCCCTCCTGACACCACCCAACCAATGCCCTAATCATAACCCAATCATGCCCAGATGAACAGATCAGTTTACAAGCATGATTCAATTTATATTTTTGGAATTCATAATTAGATAAAACTGTCAAACCATTACAATGTGTGTGAGTCCTAATCTAAGAAGACTGAAATGAAGAGTTTGTCTGGAGCAGCCTGCAAAACAAGACATGAAATAAGTAAAGCTTCAGTAAGAAAACCGCATATCCAACATTGAGTGTAGAGAGGTAAACTGATGTTTCCTGCAGGGCATTTGCAGAAAAGGTAGCAGGGCATGCACTTCTTAAAGGGTCCTTCTTTGGGTAAATTTAAAAATATTTACCAAATATTGACAAATATTGAACTGAGCCAGCAGTTACCTTGTACCAATATTTATCAAGAGGGCTGTTTTTCAGTTTACAAACACTCCATTGATAATTAGTTGTGTGGGATAGTTCCAAAGAACAGAAGTTGAGTTACATTTGTCTTCAATTCACTGGACAGGCCGGGGTTAGAGGGAGGGTTTGAGCACTGAATTACATATTAATTTGAAGTTTTTATTAGGTTGTGCAGAACTTCTAAAAATAAAGCCTCTCTTTTGACTGAGAAAAACTAGAAATCCATGGGATTTGTCCATTATAGCATTGTGGGGTGAGGCATGAATACTCGGTGGATCATGTACAAAGTCTGTGAAGAGGAAAAAGTCATTTTATAGTTTATATACCAGTACGTTGAGACTCTTCAATAAAGCAATTGACTGCATAAATACATAGGGAAATAGGTTGCTAATTTAATTGCTGTATAATTTTCCATCACTTGACCAATATGTTTACTTATTTGGAAATATCAAAGTTGTTACAGGGCCGGCTGTGGCCCAATTGGTAGGGCACCGGTTTACCACATAGGAGGCCCTGGGTTCAGTTCCCGTGGCCTCCTTGAGCTGGCAGACCGCCTTGAGAAGGCAAGCCACTGTGGGACAGGGCAAGCCGCCTCAGGCAGGGCAAGCCACCGCGGGCAGGGCAAGCCCCTGAGCAGGGCAAGCCGCCATGAGCAGGCAGGCCGCTGTGCAGTGAGCTGACTCGGTGGGTCGCCACAGCGGGGGGAGATGGGCAGACACAGAAGAATGCAAAGATGAACACAGCAAGAACAAGCAGAAAGGGGGGGATATGTAATAAATAAAAAATAAATCTTTAAAAAAAAAGTTGTTACAAGGGTCATCAACTGTGCTTTGCTTTCATGTACTCTCAAGAAGAAAAAATGCTGTTTTAGACAAGATTTTCCATGTTATGCTGCAGTAACAAGTCTTAATACTTTCTTAATATGTACCAATAAAATTGATTTGTTAAAAACAAAAGAAAGAAATGAATAGAAGTGAAAGTTACCAAATAAAGAAACAGATGGATGTGTAAAGAAGGCAAGGGGGGCCGGCTCGATAGCCCAGTGGATAGGGCGCCGGCATACCACATGGGAGGCCCTGGGTTCGATTCCCAGGGACCTCTCCTAGCGGGCAGACCGCCTTGAGAATGGCAAGCCCCCATGGGCGTGCCGGAGCCACCATGGGCAGGGCAAGAAGCTGCCACGGACATGGCAAGAGCCGCCATGGGCAGGGCAGGTCGCCCGCGGATGGAGCGCAGCCAGCCACCCGCGAACTGAAAGCCGGCCGTGAACGGACGCAGAGACTGCCCACAAGCGGCGAAAGCCGCGCCTGCGCAGTGACCACTCTTGGCGCGTCGCCGCAGCGGGGGGAAGGGGAGATATGTAATAAAAATAAATAAATCTTTAAAAAAAAAAAAAGAAGGCAAGGGAATGGATAACGAGTCTCCTTCCCATTGC
>PVKH010049718.1:0-10071 GCA_004027955.1 Chaetophractus vellerosus | reverse complement strand
ACAGAAAGGGTTAAACACAGACGCGTCTTTACCTCTCCTTTTGGTATGCCCAAACTAATTTCTTGCACAGCAGTGGTCCTCTTGAAAAGGCCTGGATAACTTTTACTAAGGTTGTGTAACACAAGAATGTCTCCACTGGTTCTTCCTTCAAATACCCTCATTTGCTCTTTTTCAACATCTATATCCTTAGACGATGTGATTGTGCCTCTGGGGGCAGAGTGACTCCTGGGAGGATAAAGTCAGAGTTAATTCACGCCCGGGAATTGTATGGAAGAGTCTACAAAGACAGAAAAGTCGGGGATCTGTAAAACTAAAGGATCCGGTCTTTGGCTCTCTGCAGTATGGGTTTTCCACCGTGTCCCAGCTCTGCCACCCTGGTTGCTGCTCACCAGCGGAGGCCATTGTCAGTCACTAACACAAAGGAGACATACATTTGCCTAGTGGGCGTAGAAATGGATTGACACTAAACTGGAGCTACTTTTCAATTTTAGGAATAGTAACATCATGCCAGCCTTTTGGGCTAAAATGTATGAAAAGCTATCAACATTATCGTAAGGAATCGCCCTGTCTACACGTTTTTAGTAAAGCAATTAAACAGGTCATTTAATAAAGTACATTGCATATAAAATATGCAATTATTATTGCTATGGAGCATACGTTGGATTGCATAAAAGGATTGCATGTCAAGCACTGTGCACAACGCCTTACGCATCGGATCCGATTTAAGTATTTGCCGGATGGATACAAATTTCATTTTCAACTGTAATTTATTTACTCTAAATCTGAGCTGCTCATTTTGCAATCTTCTTCATCATTTTCAATCCATGCATTTCAACTTTCCAAAACATTTCAAACTCCCTTGTAAACTGTAGTCCACCTACATCTTAGTGTAATCACACACCGCTGACGTCATGGTGTACTAGCCTCAATTCCCTGGTTTTGACAACATAAGATGGTTGTGTAATATATTATCATATTTCATTGGGGGAAGCTGGGGGAAGGGAGCATAGGGACTCTGTACTATACCTGCAACTTCTTATGAGACTTAAAACTATTTTGAAATAGAAAGGTCTTGAAACCAAAATAATAATATAAAATACAATAAACGCAGCCTGCTCTTAGCAACCCCAGCTCCTTTACCCATGGTTTTTTTCTACTCCTGAATCACTCTTTGACAGGCATATAATTAATCCTTCAGTCAGCATAGATGATGAGGAACTAAAGCTAGATACTCAGGAGTGTATATTGTATGGTTCCATTTATATAACTTTCACAAGCATGGGAAAATAATCATGGTGAAAATAAGGATAGTGGTTGCCGTCAGGGAGGTTAGGGCTGGAAGGGGTCTATGAGGGGCTTCTGAGGGCCGTTGGCGTCCAACGTATTCTATTGAGAGGGGGTCACATGGGTGAGTTCAATTTGTGAAAACTCATTGAATTTTACATGTTTTAAGGTATAAGTGGTATAACTCAGTAACAAGTTTCTTGACATGAAGGGGTAAAAAAGTACAGACCAATTCTTCTTCCCCTTTCCCACTTAACCCTGTCCTGGCCTTTTAGATTTCATTTTGTGGTTCCAACATGGTCATGGTAGCTCTGGCAAAGGAAGACACATGGGCTGCAGGGCCCGAGCTAAGGTGGGGTGGCTGGGGAAGAGGTAAAGTGAGCTCAGCTCACCCAGGACCACGCCCAAGTGCTGCTCCCAGACAGACCCTGAGGCAGAGGGAAGGCAGGAGCTCTGTTCCCCAGATGCAGGGGGCAGGGTTTCTTCTATTCTCTTTCAAGGTTCAACTACCAGAAGGATAGTGTCAGTTGGCTTCTAGCCAAAATGTTCCCTGCCTGAAGGAATAGTTGGTCCAGCAGAAGAGATGAACCTATCAGTGCTATAAAACAGCATAGATACTGACAGAGAAAGACAGGGTGTAACGGGAAGACCGTGAAGGCATCAAACCTAGCGACCATGCAGCGAGGAGAAAGGAGGAGAGCACTGGTAGTGAGAGAAGTCAATCCTGGCAGAGGATACAGACGGAGCATCGGCTCACAGACACGTGTATGTCTTTGAGGAGGCTGGAGAAGAATTCAAATGGCTTGATTGAATATGTAGAGCCAGGTTTGAGGTGGGCCTTGCTAAGACCCTTGGACTTTATCTTTTAGGAAATGATTAGTGACCTGGATTTTTATAAACAAATGGACTTAGTTACATGATCAGAGTGACACTTGTCTATAAAGGAGTAGGCAAGGAGTGTCTAAATTAAATTTCCATGCTCTGTAAGCTTCACGTTGACAAAGAACAATAATGGCCATTTACCCTGGCATTATTTTAAAATATGATTTAACTTATACTTTCGTTTTATAAAGCAGAGGTAACAAGGGAAATCTCTTTTTAAAAGAAATTTCAAGAAATGTCTTTTGGGGCCGGCTGTATAGCCCAGTGGATAGGGCGCCGGTTTACCACATTGGAGGCCCTGGGTTCGGTCCCTGAGGCCTCTCCAGGCGGGTGGGCCGCTTGAGAAGGCAAAAGCCACCGTGGGTGGGGCAAAAACTGCCACGGGCAGAGCAAAGCCACCATGGGCAGAGCAGAGCCACCTGTGAGCAGAGTGGAGCCACCCGCGGGCAGGGCAGAAATGCCCACAAGCGGGGCAAGCCGCCCACGAGTAGGCAAGGCCGCCGCTCACCGGTGAAGCTGACTCGGCTCGTCACCGCAGTGGGGGGGGAGGGAGGAGACAGAAGGCAGAAATAAAAAAGTAATAAAATCTTTTAAAAAAAAGTAATGAAAAACAATTTAAAAAGTAAAAATAAATAAATAAATAAATAAATGTCTTTTGATAACAACATTTTGATACAGAGCACCCTGACATCTCCCAAAGGGGATTCTGTATTATAAACATTTCCTAACAAAGATAAGAACACAGCAATAGAAACAACAATATCTTGGGAAAAGTGTGTGGTTATCTGCACTGAATTTCTCTACAAACCTGCTTCCAGGGACTAATAACATTTAGCTACAAAAGTCAGTTGCATTATGGTATCAACCAAGTTCACGATAGGTGCTACAATCAAAGTAAGAGGGAAACCGAGCAATTTCAAAGTGGACAATACATTGAGACAATTAAATAATTGGAAAAACTATCTCACAGGCTGGTGTCTGATCTTCACCATTCTCTTCCCTAGTTGTTGATTGACACCAACAGAAAAAAAATAGAACGTTATACAATTGAGATTCTTATAACCCATATATAATGATCAGGTACATTTCTTATCGTGCAACTTCCAGGGTAACGTTTCTCTCTCTCTCTCTCTCTCTCTCTCTCTCTAATTATTAAAGTTTCTGAACCATTCAAGGATGAGCAGAGCATGACATACCTTGATTGCTGCAGAAGGTCCCAGTGCAGCAGGATTCGCAAGAAGAGAAGAACGGTGCCCTGTAAGGCCAATTCTATGAAGATCCAGCCCAGGAAGTTCATCTCAAAGGGACTCACATAGGGATCGATGCCAAAGTTGTGGGTCAGGTCATATTTAATCTGATTATAGCAGAGTTCTATCAGTCCTTGACCCAGGCAGAATTGAGGAAAAATGGTGAAGACCCACTTGAGAATGTCATAGATGTTCTGTAAATTCTGAACAGGAAAGACAGAGAAAAGAAGTCAGATGAAAAGCTATCCCCCACTTCACAACACATACCAATAACTTTCATTTCTCCTTGGCCAATCCTATCTTCCAAGTCCTCTTTACCTCAACCACTCAGTGACACTCCCAGAAGCGCCTAACATACTCCCACGTCACCTATAATCTTCCCTCTCCCTGCCCTTGTTGAGTGCAATTAGTGAAAAGCACCTGCTGTTGCTCAAAATACAATGACACTACTCAGGATTCACAACTTTCCATGTGGCATTGGTCTTTACTCTCTGCCTGTCTCCATCTCAGTTATTTCAAGCCTTCTCCACTCTTCCCAACTCATCGCAATCTCAGAAGAAGTCTCCTAATTTCCAGAGATCTTTAATCCCCTGATATTCAGAGGAAACAGGAACTATCAAATGGGCATTCCTTCAATGTCCTCCCTTCCCTCTGCTAACTCACTTCTCTTACACCGAGGCTTCCTGCCATCTTCCTTGACAAGATGAGGGTTTTTTTTGTTTTGTTTTGTTTTTTTGGTTACATATCCCCCCCTTTCTGCTTGCTCTTGCTGTGTTCATTTCTCTGCATTCTTCTGTGTCTGCTCTGTCTCCCCCTGCTGCGGCGACATGCCGAGCCAGGTCACTGCACAGGCGGTGGCTCTGCCCTGCTTGTGGGCAGGTCTGCTTCCATTCCCAGGTGGCTTTTTGCTCTGTTCGTAGGCGGCTTTTGCTCCGTTCGCAGGCAGCTTGCCCTGCCCATGGCGGCTTTGCCCTGCCCGTGGAGGCTTTGCCCTGCCCGTGGAGGCTTTTTGCCCTGCCCACGGCGGCTCTGCCCTGCCCACAGTGGCTTTGCCTTCTCAGGTGGTCTGCCCGCTCGGAGAGGTCCCCAGGAACTGAACCCGGGGCCTCCCATGTGGTGTACCGGCGCCCTATCTACTGGGCTATACAGCCAGCCCCAAGATGAGTTTTCACTTGTGCTCTGGATCCTATCCTCCCCCTCCCTCTAAGGCTCAGGCTATCAATTACAACCTTTCTCCTACTTCAGCATCCTCTCTACTGGCTACTTTCTTTTAGTGTTGTATCATACTCAAGTCTCTCTTGTCCTAAAGAAACAGCAAACTCACCTGAAGCCCATATCTTCTTTGCCTACCAGAACCTCACTCTGGTATGACTCCTTGAAAGCGTTGTCTGTTTTCTCTGTTTTCACATCATCACCCTTCATTCACTTAGTAACCCATTACCATTTCTTCTGAAATTGATTTCATTCAGGTTACCAAAACTCTACTGTTGAATAATTCAATGAACACTTATCCCTGTCTGTAAACTGATCTCTTGGAAGTACTTGCCACCAGCAGGCCCTTCTTTCTTTCAAGGCACTTTTTCCCTCAGTTGCTTTCCTCTAACCTTACCAGCCACTGTGGTTTAGACTCTCAGGGTTCCTGTTTATTGTATATGTATCTGAAATATTGGTCGTCAGAGTTCTCTCCCTGACTAGTAGTTTCCCACACTGCACTCACTACCTTCTCTGGACTGATGACTGCCAGATCTCTATTCTCAAATCAGATTTCCTTCCTGAGCACTAGACTATGGATCCAGCTTCTCAGTGGACATCTCCTCACAGACTTCATGAGCATCTTGAATTCAACATGTCCAAAATGAAAGCTCTTCCCTATCTGAGTTTCCAAATAGTCAAGACATATTTGTTGAGGCTCTACTATGCCCCATGCTCTGTTTCAGGTGCTGGGATAAAACAGTAGCAGCAGAAAATGTCTCTCACAGGGGCTACATTTTGAGGCTGTTCAATGAATGTCACCAGCATTCATTCTTTCCTTCCTCTCTTTTACACCCTATATCAAATGATTCTTCCTTCAAAATATCCTCAAAATCTATTTACTCCTCTCGATTCCTCTTGCTATCTTCTTAGTTCAAGCTATAAAACTCTCTCTCCTGGGTTGTTGCAACAGCCTTCTAACAAGTCCCTGCCTCTAATCCGGTTCACCTTCAAAATGTCTCCAGATGGCATTTTTCTGAAATGCAAAATTCTCATCCTTGATTACAGCCATGTCAAGCCACTTCCTATTTTCCTCAGAAGTCCCAGCACTTTAGCAAGGCTTGGGGTATCTTCTGTATTTAGAGTGCTTCTCTAGCTTTCTATTCCACCATCCCTCTTTCCCTTCCATTCTACTCTCCAGCTGTCCTAGGTTCATTGTAGTTATCAGACCTGTCCATGTACTCTCTCCTCCAACTGAGAAGCCTCCCTCTTTTCTCCTTCAGGTTGTTATCTTAGAGGTCACCTTCTCAGATAGCTCTGAGACTAGGTGAGGGACTACTCTGATGATCTCATTGGACACCTGTGTTCATCAGTTTCCCACTTCCAGTCACATTGTCCAACTCTTTACATCATCCATTGGACCACAAATGCTGAGGCAATAAATGAGTATGTTCACCACGGTACCCCTGGAATCTAGTTCTTGTGATACAGAAGACGCTTGATAAATAGGGGTTGAATGAGAAAATGAGCAAACATTTCAAGCAACAGAGTATTTCCTGCTGGAGAAGAGACACATGCATGTTTTCTTATGAATCATATGCCCTGGTGTTAATTCACTTGATTTTAGAAAATACCCAAAAGAATGCTCTTTCAGTTATTCATGTATTTAAGAATAAAGCAAAGTATTTAAGACATTGGGCTTTGCAGACAATCAAACTTGGACTCAAGACCTTTGCTCCACCACTTGCTACTGACACTTGACCTTTGACAGTTCTCTAAGTTCTCTAATCCTCAGTTTATCATCCTGTGAAATGAGTAACTTTGGTGGTGGTTTGGATCTAAGCACCCCAGGAAAAGACATTCTTACACTTAATCATTCTTGTGGATAAGGACCCATGGCAAAAAAAGATCTCCTCAAGATGCTATATCAATTAAGGTGTGGCCCAACTGAATCAGGTTGGCCTTTAATCCAGATTACTGTAGTCCCTTATAAGCAGAGTGAAAGTCGAACAGAAAAAAGCCTCAGGGAGAACCCGGAATCTGGAAGGCAATGGGACCCAGAAGAGAAAGGAGAGGCCACAATGTACCTTGCCACATAACAGAAAAGCCAAGGTTAAAGGATTGCCATCCACCAGCCCCAGAATGCCACAGTCTTGGGGAAGTAAGTATTGTCTTTCTGGCACCTAGATTTTGGACTTCTCCTAGCCTCAAAACTGTAAGCCATAAATTCCCATTGTTTAAGCCAACCTACTGCATTGCTTGGTATTTGTTTTAGCTGCTAGGAGACCAAAACAAGCAGTCACAAGGTGGTGGGAGTGTTTAAATGAGCGAATATTATTAGTTATTATTTTACCAGGTGAATGAGTATTTACCTAACATGTGAAATGCCTGCTTCATACTTAGCATAAGAAGTGCTAAATATATGTAATCATTATCAAACATGTTAGAATTAGAAGGTGTTGGAAGGTAAGGATAAATTAAAGGAGAGGAGATAAAAAGAGAACAAATAGGATGCAATTATGGAGAAAGCAAAAAATGTAAGATAGGCTGAATACTTGCACACAATTTTTAAACTAAATATATCCAATAATTTGGTATCTCACATAAATTTTATTACAATTTTTGCCATCAGAGTTTAACGAATATTAAGTTTTATTTTTATGTTACTTAAATGATTGCAATGTTCATTTATCAAGAGTCCACTAGGTGCTTTCTGTAAGTCTCCATATGCTTCTAGCTTTAAGTGCCTTATCACATTTCATTCTCAATCAGTTTACAAAGTATTGCAGAGTAGGTGAATGCTATCAATGAGGACACGGTCTCAGAGGCTGACATGCTGCAGTAGAGCCAGGACTTGGACCTAACCTTTATGATCCACATATTAAGATCTTTCCACCAAGCAGCACAACCTTTGGTAAGAATGCAATGCAATGGTGGTCTGTGGAGCTGATCTTTAGACTTGGTGTAACTACTTTAAAGTATTTAACCCAGAAAGATCATTTTAACTAGAACTACCCAACAAAGCACTGGGAACATTTAGACATTTGAAGTCACAATTTTGCATCTTTCTTTCCTTATGTTCAAGTTCAATAGTTGATCTAAAAATAATTTTTAAAGGATTAAAATTGTCATAATGAGTGTATATAATGCACAAGAATGTGTGTGTCACAGCATAAATATTAGGGAACAATATGACAGAATTGTCAATTATATATTTAATACTAGATGATGTCCATTTTCTCTTATGATGCAAATTTATAACTCTACTAGCATAAATGCAGTTTTAAATAACATGGTTTGAGGGCAATAGAAAATTCAACAGAGGCGTTTTGAGGCATTTATTCTTAGATTATAGCTTATTGTCTTTTGCATACAGACAGAAGAAAATTCTGAAAGTTTCATTTATTTTTCCCTACTGCCTGTTTTGACTGACTGCTACCATTTACAGATTTCAAGCAGTCCTAAAGAGGTTTGCTAATCACACTTTTCATAAAGCTATGTCCCTGGATCAATTAATGTACCAGAAAAAGGATTTTCTATTCTTAGCTATAATGTAAAAATGGCATTATGGCGTTAAACTCAGGACCTGGTAATTAGGGAAATGACACACAAATGTTGATGACTTTATATCTGACTTTAAAGACTTCACAATGGTCTCTATGCAAATATGAACAAAGGTGCTCATGACTTTGAATTAGCAAATAATTGGTGCATCAGAGTGGAGATGTAGCTGTACAAACTTATGGGGATAATCATCCATAAGTATCCAAACAGGATATGTGGAGGCTAAGTGATGCGATCAGTGTGCAGAGAAATAAATGACTGAACCTCGTGAGTTTTCCTCTACCTATATAATGCTACCCTGTCAAGAAGCCTCACGCTTCTTGATATCTATGGGATAGACAGATGTTCTAGATAGATATTCTAGACCTTGAATTAGAAATGGACATGTGTTTTCTTGCAGAATCAGCTCATAAATTGCAATTTGGCCAAAATTAAAGTGGTCATATTAACTCTGTGGTCTGTCTACACAACAGTCAAGACTGGGTAATATGGTTTTTAAGACGGAGCTGAGACTCCAGCCCCCCTTCTTAGTAATGATCCTACAAGAACACATTGCAAATGCCACAACTTAAAAATGACTATTGGAAGTCAACCATTAATAACACGGAGCTTCAGAAACAGGAATGTCAAAATAGTGAGCAAAGGTAAAGAGAGACCCAGCAAAAGCACATTGATTTTGACCCAGTGTTTCCACAAACAACCTATGTCTGTTGGCCTTGCTCAAGAAGGCCATCGATTAGTTGGGTGCAATAGTGCTTTTCCACCTACCACACTATTAGAACCCGAAGGATAGAAACGCTCCAGCTAGTTTCTTCTGAAGTCTGGAAAATCCTTCGTCTTTCCTTTTCCTTTTGGAAATAACCCTTCCTTCTTTGAATCTGTCCCACAGAGCAGACACCTGCTTCTGAATTTCTCACCCTAGAGATTATGGGTTGGGTCTGTTTTCCTTTTCACCTCAGTTCGTGAGTGACATCCCTAACGGCCCATGTTTTATTAGAGATTGGATGGGGGAGAAGGGAACCCTGTGTAACTACCACTGCTGATTTCAATTTTCTCCTCAAGCTAAAGCCAATTAATGGCTCGGCAAGTTCTCTACTTAGAGGCTGGACATATCAATATAGATTAGTGTCAACAATCGATCTGTAAAAATCACCAAAGGAGTGGCTTCCTTGTTGAATATATAATGACTGCTTACATACCTCACTGCTTCTGCACAAATGTGAGGCACCCTAATAAAAACTAACCGCAGCCCTCAGGCGAGAGCCTGGAAGTCTCTGGAAGTCTGGTCAGAAAGGAGTGAACCTGACTCATCTGGAACTGGCCTCAGTCCCTGTCCCATCTGAAACGAGGCCAGCACCCCCGCCTTCAGAACCAGTAGCTTTATACGTTCCCTGAGTATCTGGTCAACCCATGGGTTAGTCAGAATCCCAGGGAACTACTGAGGAGTCAGAATCCATGCAAACAGCAGGGTCTGAGGTTAGAAAAGAAAAGAGAGCAGGAATGAAAAGGATGGCGGCAGTAGAGAGTGAAACTCTAACGTCCACACCCCCGGGCAGCATGCGGAATGCTGAGAGGCTAAAGCAGAGGCCAAGACCCAGGTCTGCCTCAAGCACGGCAGGCAGGAGATAAGAGTGGTATACCAGCAGACTCAGATTAAAGCATGGGCCAGAGGCCTGCTGGAGGGGACACCCAAAAAAAGTGACTGGATAATGGGAATGGCCTATTGGATAGAGATGTTCTCTAGGAGAGGCATTTCCGTCATAGGGAGAAAGCTCCCTGACCACAGTCAATCCTCGGGACAGCCCTCTGCTCCAACTTCATGCCAAGGAAGAAGGCAGAACCACCTCTGATAATCTCTCTGAGTGTGATCAGCCACAGTGACCAATCCTACTCTGTCATGTTT
>PVKH010049717.1:0-10073 GCA_004027955.1 Chaetophractus vellerosus | reverse complement strand
TTTTTTAAAAGTACCAAGGGGATATTTTAGAATTGGAAAATATGATAACTGAAATTAAGAACCAAATGGATATGTTTAGCAGTAGGTTAGGCACAGTTGAAGAGAGAAATTGGTTAATTGGAATATGAGTCAGAAGAAAATACCAAGAATGAAGCATTGCAAATACAGAAAAAGGTGTAGAGTGAAAAAGTCTTATATGAAGATGATTGAAGTCAATTTCAGAATGAGGTGTTAGAAGCAATATGTGAAGAGTTAATTTTCCATAAATAATAAACATTAGACAAAAGATTTTACATCTTTGTGAACCCCAAATCCAAAGAAATTCATATTTAGGCTTATCATAGTAAAATTCATGAAACCCAAAGATCTGTAAAAAGATCTATTTCCTTCAAAGAAGCAACAAGACTGACAGCTGACTACTCAACAGAAAAATGAGAGCCAGAAGATAATGAAATAATTTTGAATGTTCTAAGAAGCAAACTATCCTTTCAAGAATGGAAATTTTAATAGATATATTTTCAGACAAACAAAAAGTAAGATAATTCATTACAAAAAGAAACACATTAAAATAAACAGTAAAGGGTGTTCTCTAGGCAAAAGAAAAATTATTCCAAATGGAAAGTAAGAGAAATAAAGAAAGAAGGAAGAGCAACTAATATGGCTTAGATGATTAGATTAGATTAGATTAGATTAGATTAGATTAGATTAGATAGATAGTTAGATAGATATAGATGATAAATAAATCCAAATAAATATTGACTATATAACCCAATAATATTTTGAGAGATTTGTAATGCATAGAGGGTTAAAATACACAATGACAATAGCATAAAAATTGAGAATGACATGAGTTAAAGTGTTCTAAGTTCCCGGCATTACCTGAGAAAAGTAAAAGTACCAATTTATAAACATAATGATAAACACTAATAAATTGAATACATATCATAATCTCTAAGGTAAGCATTGAATAAATAATAACTGCTCAATAATAGAGGCAGGAAAGGGAATAATAAAATCTGATGGTTTAAAATGCTAAATCTAGGGGCTGGCTGTAGCCCAATTGGTAGGGCGCCGGTTTACCACATAGGAGGCCCCGGTTTCAGTTCCCAGGGCCTCCTTGAGGGGGCAGACCACCTTGAGAAGACAAGCCACCACAGGTAGGGCAAGCCCCCGCCAGCAGGGCAAGCCGCCGCAAGCAGGCAGGCCACTGCGCGGTGAGCTGACTCGGCGGGTCACAGCCGCAGGGGGAGACAATCAGACACAGAAGAACACAAAAATGAGCACAGCAAGAACAAGCAGAAAGGGGGGGATATGTAATAAAATAATAATAATAATAATAATTCTTTTTTAAAAACTTTTAAAAATGCTAAATCTAAAATTAAAAAACTAAAAATGAGAAAATATAGAAGAAAATATTTTTAATTGTGGGATTAAATTTAATTGTGGAAGTGGCCACTTAAAACAAAGGTTTGATGAAAGCTATCATGAACAAAGTTTTCTAAAAAAAGGTAACTTGGAGAAACACTTGCAAGTTAACATATAAAATTCAAAAACCTCTTATATATACTACAAATAAAATGAGAAAAAGGCAAACAAGACAACAGAGACCTGAACAATAATATGAATACTCAAAATACATAACTGATAAACATATATAAAGATACACAATCTTAATAGTTATCAAAGAACTGCAAAAAATAGGAATATATGTTTCAACTCTAAGACTAAGATTGGCTAATTGTAAAAAGATTGATTATTACCTAGTATTAATGAGGGTACAAGACAACACAATTTTATATACAGTTGGTGAGAGGTTAAATTTGTAAAAGCCTCTTTGGAAAACAGATTAGCAGAATTTATAAAGTGTTTAAATGTCAATATCCTTTGTCCCCAGAATTCTAATTCTAATCACCTTTCCTGTAGAAATATTTATTCATATCATATAAATCTACTTGTACATGAATGCTCATCAAAGCATGATTTATAACAGCTAAAAATTGCAGATCAACCAGAAGAGAAATGGTTAAATAAAATGAAGCACAGTCACATTATAGAAAACCATTCATCCTTTAGAAGGAATACAGTAGATCCCTATGTATGGTAAAATATCTAAAACACATTATTAATGAAAAAAGAAAAGTGTTGAAAAATATAAATGATATGTGTTGTAATTTGTTTATTTTTAAATAAAGATAAACTTGAAAATATATAGGCATGCATATGTAAATAAATAGTAAAACAACCAGAAATATTTCTACTCATCATTAATAGTGGTTCACCTTTAGTAAGTAGAATAGAAGTAGGTGATGAGGAATATTTGTATATTTCAGATTTATGTGAGTCATTTACACTGTGAATGTTTGCATTTGGATGTTTTCATGTATTATTTGTGCAATAATACAGTTGTTCCTAATTTATTCCCAGAATTGTTGAGGCACACTTTGCAAATTAAGTGCAAATAAACATACTTACATGCTAACATATTGACAGACAAACAGGGAAACATCATGGTTTAGTTTCCCAGCTGCTAAAACAAATATACAGTGGGTTGGCTTAAACAACGGGAATTTATTGGCTCATGGTTTTGAGCTTAGGAAAGTCCAGAATCAAGGCATCAACAAGGCAATGCTCTCCCCTAGAAGCCTGTGGCATTCTGGGGCCGGCTGTTGGCGAACCTCAGCTTTTCCAGCCCAGTCAGTGCCCGTGGCATTGTCTTCTTTCTCTTCTGAGTTCTGTTGAATTCCAATTTCTGGCGGCTCCCTGTGGCTGCTGTCTGTCTTACTTTCACTCCGTTTATAAAGGACTCCAAAATAATCCAGCTTGAAGCCAAATCTGATTTAGTTGAGCCACAACTTAACTACAGTGACATCCTGAAGAGTTCTTATTTACAGTGGTCCACACTTAACAGAATGCAAACAAACACCCAAAACATGTCCACCACACATCATTTGGGTTTTTATGAGATGAAAGGCAGAAGAGGAAAAATAGGTGAACTCTCGATCCATAAAATTAAATACTTTATAAACTAGGTTGAACTGAAAATTCATTTATAGGGTAAACATCTGGTGGTGTTCTATCACATCCCAAATTTTCCCCAAGAAAATAAAATTGATATCATAAATTATATATATACTATTTATTCAGTTTAATTTCACCAAAATGACACACATCTAATCTTGGATCATTTGAAATTTCATAGGTCATATTATATAGACATATCTAAACACACATACATGTTTGCATTTGGATGTTTAAAAAAAACACCTTGTGATTGTCTTCTTCAATAGTTTCTTTCATTAAAAGAACATGATACAGGGCAGCAGGTGTAGCTCAGTCGTTGAGTGCCTGCTTCGCATATATGAGGTACTGAGTTCAATCCCCTGTACCTCCGAAAAAAACCACAAAATTAAAAAAATAAATAAGAAAGAGCATGGTACATAGGTTTAGTTTTATTTCTATTTAAGCTGGAGCACTTAATGTTTCAAATTTTTACTTCATAATATGGACCTTTTCACAGAGACTCCCATTGCACAACTCCAGGGGGCACCACTGACATCATAGTCGATGTGATTCATGGAGTTGTGCACTGCACAGCCTGTGCAGCCATTTGTGGAGGCCCTGTCTTCACAAGTGGTACTGTAGCAGGAACTGATTATTATAAGTATAATGTACTTAGAAAGATATTTAAAGAGAATGATAAATATACCTAAGTGGTTACCTTGCCTAGAGTCATATTTTGGCAGCCTTTCATAACTCAAAATAATACCACTTAAGGTCAGCAAATACAGAAAATTCAGAGCTCTTTAAAATCAATGAATTTCAACTGTATATAATTTCATGTTCTGAGCACTTATTCCTAAAGCCAAAGCAAAATAAAGAAAGCACATTTTTTTCTTCCTTATTTCAAAACCCACACAGATTATGGGTGTTCATGGCATTGTACTTAAAAAAATTGTTAGCTTTTTTGGGGGGAAGAATAACCAGATAGAAACATAAATTTCATTTTCTTTCTTTAAACTATGAAGTTATGATATCCTAAATAAACAAAATTTGAGACTTACGTCAGCAGTCATCGTTTTAAAGAACAAACAGCAGCACATGGCATGTCTGATTATATTTTGGAAAGGAAGAAGGCAACTGAAGCATAGCTATGATGGTATCTTTTTTCTCTTCAGTCAGTTTCCCCTTGAGATGTACCTATCAAAATAATCTAAACTTAACCAGAAGATGTTTTTAATCTTGAAAAGGGATCTTTTTTTCTTGTTGGATGATCCTATTAGGAATCTGTTGGAAGGGAAAGTTGTACAGGACATAATTTGTAGTTTCACCTACTCACATTGGGTGTTGCTGAAGAAAATCAATCAGAAATTGTTGTGTTAAAATAACTCTATCTGCACTCCCTGGCATGTGTGACTAACTGACTTTAGAATATATCACTTAAAGAAAATAGTTGATGCTTTGGTATACAATTTATCAAACTCTAGTCCTTTCTCCAAAGCACAGAAAAATCATCATCCTTCCCTAAATATAAATCTTTTAAGAGAAATTCAGGGAATCTGTCTCCAGTAAAATAATTGATAAATTGCAGAAGCGTAATTTAAAGATAGTTTCCATCTCAGTTCACATGACACCTAAACTCCTGAGCCTGTCACTCAGTGTTTCCACCAGTTGGCCCACTAGCATCAATCTCAGCTCCTCTGTGACCACTACTCTGATTGAGCTAGGTTGGTATTTTTGCAATTACAGTTTTCCTGCTTACTTTTGCCTTGAAGTATGAGGCACTTCCTATTCTTGAAATGTTCTCTAACCTTTTTTTCTGCTAAACCAAACCCATTATTTCCTCACGGCTCAGTTTGAGAGACACTTCTCTTAAAAGGGGTGGGGGGCAGGGTGGGAAATAGAAAAGGAAAAAGAGCTACCTTCTCTAATATCACTGTTTACTTTTTATTCCTTTAGCATTAAATATCCTGTCTAGAGAACACTGTTATATACACTCTCTTATAAACTGACTTTGAATTATATAGCTACATCTCATGGAACTAATTATATAGTTATTTGAGATCAGGACAACTGACATTATTGTTTCTATTGTTTTTTCTTTATATAGGAACTGTATACATTCACCTAGTGTTCAATAATTGCTTGTTTACTAAATCAATTAAAGTAAAATAAAGTTTTATTTCATTGACAGGTTTTAAAATATGTTTATGGAGTGTTTTCTTGGCATGTACACTAAAAAGCCTACATCAACTATTTAATATGAATCAAGTCTATTATTAGAAAATTTTAAAAATTACTATTAGAAGAAATTTTTAATTAGTCATTTTTAAACATGGAGAACCTGGTTTATATGGACCATCTTGGGAATGTCTAATTTTAGTCCATTATAAATCAGGATTCTACACAAATTATAAATCATTATAAATCAGGTAACAACTCTAATAGAAAAATTGACACATTTACAGGGGAAGCTATATAAACAGCCAATATACTTATGAAAAGATTTTCATCCTTGCGGTACTCAAGGAAATTCAAATGAAACTAAAATCATCAGACTTTCAAAGATTAAAATAATAACTCATTGTTTTTTGAACATGTGATGAACCAGGTTCTCTTATGTACAATTGATAAGAGTGCAAATTTGTAAATTTTCTAGAGAGCATGTTGAAAAGATTAATCAAAAATTTGGGGCCAACAATTATAATTCTGTGAGTCTATCCCAAGGAGATAAGCAGACAATAGGCATGTATGGTTATATATATATATATTTGTTTATAACAGTAAAATAACTGTGAGCTACCTAAATATCTATCACTAGAAAGAAGTTTAAAAAGTTGTTATGCCTCCATATAATGTAATTCAGTCATCATTAAAAGTACTTATTACAGTGTTATACTTTTGTTAGAAATTTATTCAAAATATATTAATTAAGTGGAAAAAGGCTACTAGATATGTATATCGTGATTGTGTTTTTATAAATGTATATTTATCTATCTATCTATCTATATATATATATATGTAGAGAATTGGGCCTGAGGGACATACACCACATTGAGTTATTTGACGTTGATAGAATACTGGATGATCTTTGCTTGCCCTTTATTCTTGGCTATATGTCTTGAAATTATTTTTTGCAGTCAGTACTGTATGACAGCATGCATCTCTTTTTTAGAGTAAATACTTAAACTATCAAAGTTTTATTCCATTCCTTTTTTATTTTCCTTATTCAGTATTACTTCTTTTTTCTTGTTTATTTAACTTTAAAAGTTTGCATAGCATTATGAAACTGTCTGTTTTATTTTGAAGTGATACATTTCATGTTTATGTGATTAGGAAGTCTTCTTTGCCCCTAAAGCAAATGATTCTAATGAAAATGATAATTTAATTGTTACTAAAGGATGAGAATCTTATTATTCATGAGTTATATAAATCACAAAAATGCCCAACATGATCCCAGAAAGACCTAGAAAATAAGGATTCTATCTATAGAGATTTACTCTAATATTTAAGTTACTATCTAGCCAATAGATGGCAAGAAGTGGCTGATGATTGCAGTCTAATAAAAATTTACATGTACTCATTCTTTGATTACCTATCCAGCACAGTTCTTTAATAATCCAAGAAACTAGTTTAAAGAAAGTAAAGGAATTGATCTTGTTATTCCCCAGTATGTCCAGACATGTATAAAGTAGACTGCATTAGGTTTAGCAACCTGCATTTGCAGAGGTACATTTTCAAATCAAAATATATTCAGAGGAGAAAACCTGGATTTTCAGGGCCAGTGAGCTCTGAGGAAGAAAAGAATCAGGGCAGATGTGAAAACTGTCTTCAATAGCTAAAGGACTGCAAAGAAAAAAAAGAAATTTGCCTAATCATCTGATATAGGGGAAGACTTTGATTAAATGTATGCTATTACTTTCTTACTAATGGAAATAGGGATTCATGCCTTCCCATTTTTTATACTACCAACTCTTAGCGTGCCTTAGCAAACAAAAGGAATTTAATAAGTTTTATGGAATGACTTGGGAGGGAACAAATCATATCTTCATTGAATGTATTTCAAGTTCAATTGTATGATTTTTCTTGAAAATGATATTTTGTGAAGTTGTTTAAGGGGTCGGATAGGATATTGGACTATATGGTCTTAAGGATGTGAGCATCCAGCCCAGGTTTTTTTCTAGGACACTTAAAATTGTCCTAGAAAAAATACAACTATTCAGTCCTATTATTCCCATAAGTTCACTCCCAAATATTCTTCTCACCAGTAAAGTCTCAAATTTTTGATGAGCGAGTCTACCTCTGGGTAGCATAACTAATAGAATGCCAATGTGGATTCTTTTCTACAGGCTGGAAATCATGTTGGACTGCTACAATTGGTATGGATAGAGATCTATAGGGTTTTTTTTTAAATAACTAGGAAGTCATTTGTCATAAATATATAGCTTGTTCTATCTTGGGAAATCCAGACTTACATGTTAATAAATGTAATCAAATGTAAGTCAACCAAAACTCTATAAAGTGATATATTTTTATTGAATAATTTCTTTTTTAAAAAGATATTTTGGTCACAGTTCTATAATATTGGGCCACAAATTGATGTTGCCATAGTACTCAAGTTTGATTACTAGGCCAGCCTTAAAGCTTGGTGAGTGTTTGACAGATGGCTGAGAATATGCAAGTAAGTATGCATTGTGCAGAAAAGTATGTAAGTGAAGAGTCAATCAAGAGAGAATAAGCATGCTTAGAAAGAGGCCACCTTATTGGTATTCTGACTACAAAATTGGGCAACTTTCTATGCAAATTATGCAGCTGCATAAGCACCATTGACACTATGGGGATGAAGAGAAAAAAAGAACAAAGTGCTCTGTGACAAACTAGGTCTGTGCTTGATCAAGGAAATAATTTAAGGGTAGATGAAGTTGAGTGTTGGATTTTTTTACTCATGTCTTCTCTTTGCCTGTAGCGCTAATGACCATAGCAGAAGTGGCATGTTTAACTGATGAATATGAAGTTTCATAGCTCCCAGAGCATGTTTTTTGGCTAATAAGAATTTAGATAGGAGCAGCAAACTAGTCTCCCTTATTTCAGGATTTGCATGCCTGGTACACACAGTATCATATAAATGTGCCAGTGCTTGTGGGGAGACACACACACACGTACACACACAAACACTTTAAATAGAGAAAGACCCAACAGAGTAGATTATCTATTTTGCAAGGAATTTTTCCTGCCCTTTCTCAATACACAGTCACTTTAAGAATTAGGAACTTTAAATAGATCGAGTATTAAAAGGGCACATGCAGGCAACAAACGAATGCAAATATTTTGCTCCATTTAAAAGTGAAAATCTAATTTGAATTATCTTCCCTAAATAAAAAGCAAAATATATTAAATATCACATATTTATATTCATGATCTGGAACAACTCATATTTTCTTACCTTTCTTAACCTCCATGGACCATGCTGCATTCTAATTTGACACTTAAGGCATTGTGTCCCATAGTGTTTGTGTTAGTTTTTATGTAATTTAACTATGGCTAGGTTTCCTTGAGGCATACCTTTGTTATATAAACACACACATACAACTGACTCTAAGGAGCATTGAGGGAAAGGGTGACTGTTTACTACATATTTTTAGTATTCATTAAAAGGTCGGCGTAGAGATTATACATAGGCCATCACACAAATCTGAATATCCTCCTTTCCCTCCAGGTTTCCTATGTTGGTTTTAAATATAGGTGCAAAAATTCTTCAATCCTTCTCCCCTCAAGAGGTGGAGCTTTAATCCCCTCCTCTTGAATGTGGGCTGGACTTAGTGACTCACTTCTAGCGAATAGAATGTGGCAGAAGCGGTGGGTTGTGATTTCCAGGGTCAGGCTCTAAAAAGTCTGTGCCTTCTATCTTGGGTGTACTCACTCCCTCTCTCTTTCTCGGATCATTTGCTCTGGGGGAAGCCAGTTGCTATGTCGTGAGGAGTCTCTGGTGAAGCCCATTTGGCAAGGATCCTAAGCCCACAAGTAGCCATGTGAGATAAGTGCAGGACTCAGTTTGACCCAACCTCACAAGAGACCCTTAGCCAGAACACCCGGCTAAGCCGTTCCCATGTTCCTCACACAGATTCTGAATCTCTGTTGCTGCAAATGGCTGAGTATGGTGTCAGTTGTTCCATAGCAACAGATAATTAATACATTTCCCATTCACAACAGTAGCTGAAAATCTCTCTTTTGCCCCATATTTCGATTGCCCGCCCACCGCCTTCCCTTCCCAAATGCTCACTTGTTCATTTCCTCTTCCCTGTGTCTGGCTGCTCTTGAACTATCCACTCTGTTGTCTGCAGCCCTACTAATTCCACACTAGCCTGATCTCACTACTCTTCTCTCTCACAGAAAGGCTCTGCAATTCAGGTGAAAATGAAAAAGGAAAAAAAAATCCTCTACCACTTATGGCTCATCTCATACACTAGATTGCACAAGTGCTTAATAAATATCTGTTCATAGTATAACCATATTTCAATTTCTTTTGGCTTGAAACAAGAATTATTTATGATACTTCATTTAAAAAAAAGTTTTCTTCCCAACCCAGACCAGTGTTACAGAGAGAAGTGCTTAAGTGTTTGAAGATAAGCCTTTTATAAGCCAGGCTTGTAAGTGGTAACTATAACACTCTGCCTGGTGTCTAAACTGGGCTCGATGAGCTTGTTGGAACTCATTGGCTTCTGGAGCAGGAAAAGGATGCATTTCTGCTCCACATGGGCAAAACTGCTATGTGGTTGGAGTTCAACAGATGCTATGCCTTAAGGAACAATTTCAGGTTCAAGATTACTGTCTTCTAAATTCATTTCCAGTTTTAGGGGTTCCCTGTAGTGTCCAGTTAAGTATCTTTTGCCACCTGATAATCAAGATATTTATTAACAATCGCGGTATACCTAATTAAGTTACAGGGGAGCAGACGTGGCTCAGGCCACTGGGCACTCGCCTCCCATGTAGGAGGCCCCGGGTTCAGTTTTCGGTGCCTCCTGGAGAAGGCGAGCAAACAATGAGCAGATAGACGAGAGAACCATCGGGTGGGGGGG
>PVKH010049716.1:0-10070 GCA_004027955.1 Chaetophractus vellerosus | reverse complement strand
CCTGATTAAGGTTAGACTGAAAAAGCCACTTTTCAGCTTCCTACCAGGAGAAATAAGCACACCATTGTTAGAGGGAATTTTGGATCTTCATGATTCAAGGGTCCCTAGAGATGAAGAAATTTGGAGACATCCCAAAAGAGCCATTGTAGTTCTGAATTATCCTTAATGAATCCTGCCATTTTGTGAGATACTGGGTTGAATTAGTGCCAATTGGTGGCACACATAGATGGAGGAAGAGGCGGAGGGAGGGCACCTGGTGCAGCATCAAGTACCCATGGGATTAGACTTGTATTCAAATAAACAATAGAGGCTTCACAAAAAGAGCTGGGAAGATTTCAACTCAGCAGAAAAGAACTGAAAGAAGTCCCACTCAACAGAAAGAGTCAGGAATCAGTTCCCCACTCAATATCTGAAGAAAAAATTCTTTGTTCATAGAGAATCACAGTTATTCTCTAACAGCAAATATCTGGAGCACTGGATTAGGAGTGTGACTCACCACTGTAGATCCCAAGCTCCTCCACCAGGAAAGGACACAAAGGATCTGAGAAGTTGGCATGAATACCTGGGTGAAGACAGCAAAGTCCAAGGGGGCAGACAGCATTCTGTTCAAGTCACAGCACCAGAAAATCATCAAATAAAAACAAATTGAGACTTTATTTTGAAAGACTATTGCAATAGGGAGACTTCTTCAGCTGTAAGATCTATGAATATCTCAAAAGGCTGGCAAAAGGCTGACAATAGAGAGGAGTAAACAAGGTGGTAAGAAGTGGTTGTGGGGGCCGGCCATATAGCTCAGTGGATAGGGCACTGGTATACCACATGGGAGGCCCTGGGTTCGGTTCCCGGGGACCTCTCCTAGCGGGCAGACCGCCTTGAGAAGGGCAAGCCGCCGTGCGCGGGCGGAGCCGCCGTGGGCAGGGCAAAAAGCTGCCATGGACAGGGCAAAGCCGCCACGGGCAGGGTAGGTTGCCCGCGAACGGAGCGCAGCCAGCCACCCACGAACTGAAGCGGAGCCTGCCGTGAATGGAAGCAGAAGCTGCCCACAAGCAGGGCAAGGCCGCCTGCGCGGTGACCGGTCTCGGCGCGTCCCCGCAATGGGGGGAGACAAAGCAGACAGAGAGGAACACAAGAATGGACACACAGCAAGAGCAAGCAGAAGGGGGGGGGATGTAATAAATAAAAAATAAATCTTAAAAAAAAAAGAAGTGGTTGTGGGGAAGTGAGGTAAGCAGGTGGTGCGATCAAGCAACTGAACAGGAAATGTTTTTCTTTTCAATTAGCCAGTCTTCAAAAAGGGCCATTAAGGAGAATGTTCTGCATCCCAGTGCTTAGATAAGTTCAAGGATGAGCTGAAGTTTGTCTGTGTGAAGATGAGAGAGGTCTGACTAAAGTATGGTCAAGCAAGTCAGTGGGTGTCGGTCATATGCATTTTCTAACATTTTAAATAGGTGAGATTATATAGTATGTGCTTTTCTTTGGCTTCTTTTACTCAGCATAATTATTTTGAGATTTTTATTGCTTTGGTGGCCCTCTAATACCATCAACTTTTATTTAATCTTTTCTCCAGCTTTCCAATTATTTTTCAGTGGGTAGGTTGATCAAAACAACCTGGTTAGCCATTGTTGGAAGTGGACATCTGTTTTTATTATATACTCTCATTCTCTTTAAAAAGTTATTGGTGAGCAGCATTATTAGCAATAGACAAAAGATGGAAGCAACTCAAGTGTCCTTCACCATATGAATGGATAAACAAAATATGGCATATGCACGCAATGGAATATAATTCAGTCCTAAAAAGGAGTAAAGTTCTGATACATGCTACACATGGTTGAACCTTGAAGACATCATGTTGAGTGAAATAAGCCAGAAACAAAAAGACAAATATTGTATGGTCTCACTTATCTGAAATACCTACCATAAGCAAATTCACAGAGACAAATGGTATATTGCAGGTTACCAGGGGCTGAGGGGTGAGGGGAATGGGGATTTATTGCTTAATGGGTATAGAGTTTCTGTTTGACAGGATGAAAGTTTGGGTAATGGATGTCGAAGCATGTAGCATCATGAATAGGTGAATATGTGAGTGTAGTTAATACCACTGAATTGTATACTTGAAAGTGGTTAAAATAGGAAATGTTGAGTTGTATGTGTGTTATTATGATAAAGATGTGGTTTTTGTTTTGTTTGTCTTTTTAAGTTATTTGTGGAAATTCTTCAGGACCTAGGATAAAAGTACTTCCTCCAAAGGAGTTGTCTTCCTCAGTTGGTGCCCGAGGCCTTCGACTAAATGCACAGCTTTCACTTGTGTTAGCACTGTTCCAAGCTCCCCTGAGTTTCTTGGCCTCTGGGGTCTTGCAGTGCTATGGTCTCCCCACCTAGGGTGGGACCTGGGCCTTGTCCTCTCCTTCTCCACCATCATATCACCAAAACCAAAGCTCAAGTTTGTAAAAGTGACTTTGAGACTCTGATTTCCTTTTTTCCCTCAGAATCTAGATTGCCTCAGAATTCTGTTCTATCTTGTTAGCTCTTTGAGTTATTTTCAGTGGGATGTTTGATCTAAATTATTTAACCTATCACTACTGGAAATTAAAGTTTCAACATCAATTTTTAAATCATTTTAAGGCTGAAGTTTATAACCATATCCCATAAATTAAATTATACTTTTAACCTCTCTCCAAACAAGATAACATCCATAGAAAACCCTCTCTTTGACCTCTCATCCTGAGATCATCTGGGATTTCAATGAAGGCTGAAAGTCAATTTTTGAGTAATCAACACTTTACAATTTGCTTGAGGTCTTGTTCTTGTTAACTCTCGTTTCTTGATTCCCTCTTGGTTTCATTTTTGTTTTTATTCTTTTTTTACTGGATTAGTTTGTGTGTGTGTGTTGGTTGGCTTTTTTGGGGTGGGGAGTTTGTTTTGTTTTGTTTCTTTTTTGGATTAGTTTCTTTTGATTATTTTAATGCCATTAATGGTGAGTATATTTTCTGGGTTCTTGAATATGTGAAAAAGTCTTTATTTATAATATCACAGGGTATTAATTCTCAGATCATGGTAATTTACCACCAAATTTTGAAACTATTGATTACCTTTTCTCTTCCCATTACTGTGGATAAGAAGATGGATGTGAACCTGATTTGCCTTCTTTTGTACCTAACAGTCTTTTTTTTTCCCCACTGGAATTTCTTAAGCATTTTTCTTTATCCTTGATGGATCTACAATCTTATCATCCATAAAAAGTGGAGTTTTTTTGTTATTCTTGGATTCAGTTGGCCCCTTCAATCTGAAAATTTAGATCAGTGTCAATCTGGAAAGTGTCCTTTATAAATTTCTTCCCCTCTCTTTTATCTTCTCTTTTCCCAAATCTCCAAATTAGATGGATATCTTACATTCTTACAAAGATCACCCTCTCCCTCACCAGAAAGTAAATAAATAGATACTCTCCAAGATTTTCTTCTAATACTTGAAAACTTAAATTTACTGTTATTATTAACATGGCCCAGGATTTTTTAGATATTTTAAAGGAGTCATATCTTTGAAAATAGAAGATCATTTTTCACCACATTCAATTTCTGCCACCAAGTCAATGTGGTTCAGTGGTTGGGTGCCAGCTTCCCACATACAAGGTCCCAAGTTCAATCCCTGGCCCCAGTACCTAAAAAAAAAAAAAAAAAAAAAAAGTTTCTGCCATCTTATTCTTCCTCCATTAATGTAGATGCCACTTTTAAAAATAAAAGTATCATTTGTTTTGCTTTACTTCTTTGTATCTATATATAATTCGATGCCACTGTGCGCTTACAAAACAATCATGCATAATGTGTAGAATTCCCATACATCACCCCTCCACCAACACCTAGCATTGTTGTAGATCATTTGTTACGGATTATGAAAGAACATCATCAAACTATTACTACTAGCTATGATCCATAGCTTATATTTGGTATATTTTTTCATGCCCCTCCCTGTTATTAACATCATGTATTAGGATTGTGCAAGTGTTACAGTTTATGAGAGAACACTCTCATATTTGTAGTGTTAACCATAGTCCATTATGTACCACATGGCTCAATGGGTTATACAGCCCCATGCCTTGTACAATCCATCAAAAGTGTACACTTTCATCACAGAGTTGTGCAGTCATTGCCTCACTGATTATTTGAATGTCTTCCTTAGCCCCCCCCAAAAAATCCCATAACCCCCTATTATTGACCCTCTGCATTTATAGTACCTTCTTTGACATCGATGCAAGAATATTACAATATTGCTGTTAACTATAGTCATGAGTTACATTAATTGTATTTTTCCCATGCATTACTATATTCTTACTATCTTGTAATAGTGACATACATTTATTCTAATTCATAGAAGAACTTACTCGTACTTGTACTACTAACCACAATCCTCATCCACTACCAGGTTCACTATGTTATTCAGTCCCTAGATTATTCTCTAGCTTTCTTTCAATTGACGTTTACACCCCTAAACTACCCTTTCAGCCACAATCTCATTTATAAACCAGCCCTGTTACTTATACTCACTATAATGTGTTACCATCAACTCTATCCATTTCCATACTTTACAGTCAAGCTAATTAAAAATCCTACATACATTATCAGTTGCAATGAATGTGCCACACTAATGAAGGATGTTTATGTGGGAGGGTGTGGGAGGTATGGGGAGTAGGGCATATAGGAATATGTATATACATATATATATATATATATATATATATATTTTTTTTTTTTTTACTGGGAAGTCCCGGGGATTGAACCCAGGTCCCTCCATATGGGAGATAGACACCCAACCATTTGAGCCACATCTGACCCCGAATTCCGATATTTTTTGTGTAACATTTATGTACTCTAAGTATCTTTTTAAAAAGAGGAAAAAAATTCTACATACCTTGAGCATCAGTACCCCTTCTCAGCCCTCATCCTGTCTCCTAGTAACCTATACTCTAGGTTTTAACTCCATGCATTTATTCTTCATATTTAGATCATATTATTGAAACCATACAATATTTGTCCTTTTGTGTCTGGCTTATTTCACTCAGCATAATGTCCTCGGTTTTCATCCATATTGTCATGTGTCCCACTTTCATTTCTTCTTACAGCAACATAGTATTCCATCATATGTATATACCAAATTTTGTTTATCCATTCATTTATTGATGGACATTTGGGTTGTTCCCATCTTTTGGCAATTGTGTATAATGCTGCTTATGAACAACAGTGTGCAAATGTCTGTTTGTGTCCCTGTTTTCAGTTCTTCTGAATATTTTCCTAGTAGAGGGGTTGCCGGATCATACAGCAGTTCTATATGTAGCTTCCTGAGACACCACCAAACTGTCATCCACAGAGGCTGCACCATTCTGCACTCCCACCAACAGTAAAGGAGTGGTCCTGTTTCTCCACATCCTCCCCAGGACTTGTACTTTTCTGTTTTTTTAATAATGGCCATTCTATGAGTTATGAGATGATATCTCTTTGTAGTTTTGATTTACATTTCCCTAATAGCTAGTGACGGTGAACATTTTTTCATGTGCTTTTTCACCATTTGTATTTCCTCTTTGGAAAAATGTCTATTTAAATCTTTTGCCCATTTTTAAAATTGGATCGCTTGCCCTTTTATTGTTGACTTGTATGATCTCTTTATATAGCATGGAAATCAAACCCTTATTGGTATGTGGTTTTCCAAATATTTTCTCCCATTGAGAAGCCTTTTCACATTCTTGTCAAAGTCCTTTGAAGCACAAAAGTGTTTAATTTTGAGAAGGTCCCATTTATCCATTTTTTCTTTCATTGCTCATGCTTTGGGTGTAAGGTTTAAGAAAGCATCACTTACCACCAAGTCTTGAAGATGTTTCCCTATATTTTCTTCTAGGAGTTTTATGGTTCTAGCTTTTACATTTATATCCATTTGATCCTTTGATCCATTTTGAGTTAATTTGGTACACAAACACTTGGTGAAATGACCTGGACCCAAGTGATCCTGGACTCCTCTTTCTGCCTGCTTCTCCACCTCCCAGGTGGGCTATTCCAGTTGGTGTATCTCAGCCTCTCAGCATATGCCGCTGAGCCAGTGCTTCCCTTCCTCCCAGGCAGTCAATTGAGATCCCTCCATATCTGCCTTTGTTTAGTGCCACTGGCCCACACCAGGCACACAGTATAAGGATAAATAGATGGATATTTGAAAGATTAGTGACTTCATAAATTAATAGAAAATTGGAGGCTTACCTAATTGATGGGAAAATAGATAGCTGAATGAATGAATGATTTGATGAATGGATATTTTTTCCTCAATCTTTCAGCAACATTTGATCCAAACTGCTTTCTCCTACACCTCTCTCCTTTCCTGCCTCTCCTTGTTTTCCTATTTCCTCCCTACCGTCCTTACCCATTTTAAACAATCCTGTATTGAGACTGTCCACCAATTTTTAGTCTCTCTACCGCTCCTCCTCCTCCTCCTCTGCCCAACCCTAAATAATAGTGGTCTTTAGGATGCATTCATGCTGCCTTTCATCTTTCTATCCTATCTCCTCAGGGGCTCACTCATTCCCTTTGACTTGGAATACCAATGCATTTCCTCCTGGTTTCCAACGTTATATTGCCAGCTCTCATTTATCCTCTGCAATTTCAGTCTGTATTGCCCATAGCTACCTCACACGCCCCTCAACATGCACATTTCCCCTCCAAATCCTGCTTCTTCTCCAGTGTTTCCTAGGTCAATCAGGAAGAAAGGTGAGAAGGGCTAGTGCCTGAGATAGAGGCAGAGAGAGAGGCAAGACGGATATCCATCTATCTGTCTGTCTGTCTGTCTGTCAATATATCTGTCTATCTATCTATCTAGAGACAGAGAAGGCAGACGGAGTCTTTGGACCTCAGAAAATTACATACTGAGGGGAGCAAGGGAGCAGCTCTGACCCAGCCCCTCTAATGACAGCCCCAGCAAACCTGAGAACCTGATTCCAGGTACTGGGGAGCACCAACATTTACATATCAGGTACCTTTCATATGGGGATTCCCTGCAGGCTGGACCCACTGCAATTGCCCAGCTCATCATTTTTACCCAAACATGCACCTTGCTCACTGCCCCGTTCCTCCCTCTCCCTCCACGCCCCCAGGTAGTGTTTGACCTGTGCAGATGCTACATCCTCCTTGTGCCTCAAATGATGGTCCAGGCTCCCCTACTGGGATTCCAGCCACCTCCCATCACCTACTGGGATTTCTGAACCGGCCATCTCCCATTTCGTCAGGAAAGCCTCCCATACCTACCTGCCCTTACTAACCCTCATGGTTCTCTCTTCTTTCATCACAGCCTGCAACTGTCCACCATCAGTGTGTGGTTAACTCAGTGTGTCTCCCACCTCCTGTCCCTCAGTGAGTTCCATCAGGGCCAGAACTTGGGGTGACTCATTTCCCTTCCCTAGCACCCAGAAGGGCAAAGAGTGGGTACTTCATGGATATTTATGAAAAGCATATATGAATGACATGGATATCTGAAGGATGGACAGAGGTATGCACCAATGAATGAATCCACTGGACAAGTGCTGCATAGGTTACGGTGGGAATGGACGGACAACTAGGAAGGACGAAATGAAGTTTGTGTGTGTGTACTGTAGAAAAGGGGCTCTGACAGACATTTTTAGAGGGAGTTGCAGCCATTGGGGACAGAGGAAGGACATGTCCTTTAACACCCCCTCCCCATCCCCCCCAGTGAGAAAGTCTTTCCCCAATGCCTTCTGGGCCTCTCACAGCCATGCTGGCATCACAGGCTCCTTGACTGACAGACACAGAGCCTAGTGCTTTTTGTTGCCATTGACACCAGTGACATCAGTCATTGGCAGGCAGACACTGAAGCTGCTCCAACTGGCTATGAGGACAGGAGTGGGTATTGGAAGGGTGCCGGGTGTGGGCGAAGGGAGCTACTCCAGAGACCCTCTCCCAAGAGCATGAGTGCCTGAGGGTAAAACACAGAGCCCTTCAGCCTAAAAACAGATTGCCTGTCTGAGCTCAAGGGCTGCTCCAGACCCCTCATCAATGGAAGGAGTGAGATATGGGGAAAGTGGAGGAGGGGATCTAAGAGGAGGCAAACTTTCAGGCCTTTTCAACCTTATTTGGTGTACCTACTGTGTGTTTTACAAGATGTTAACATACAAGGAAGCTGAGTGAAGGGGACATGGGAACCCAGCATTATTTCTCTTACCTTTGTAAATCGAAAATTATTTCCAAATAAAAAGTTACAAAAATAGGTGCAGGATCAGAGCATTTCAGGAAAATGTGCTTGTGGGTGAGGGGGATCATTAGGGCCCTGTCCTGGTTTGAGTCTTTTGTGGACCCCAGAAAATTATGCACTTAAGCTAACCCATTTCTGTGTGTATGAAGCTATAGTATATAGGACCTTTTGGTTAGATCGCTTTTGATTAGATCACTTTGATAAGGGCCTTTGATTAGATTGTGGGACCCAGGGTGGGTCCTAATCCTTTTCCTGGAGTCTTATATGAATGGAACACAGAGAGAGAGAGAGAGCTGCCATTTTTGCCCTGCCATGTGAGAGAGAACTCCAGGATCACCAACAGCTGTAGAAAGAGAAACCCTGAGAGACCGAGCAAGGGGCCAGAAGCTGAAATCAGTGGATCAGCAGAAGCTGAAGAGATGTAGCCCAGGAGAGATAAGCCATGTGCCTGACTGCCCACAGTTGAGCTCAGGGAGGAAGTGAGCCTGGAGGAGAGAGAGAGACCAGCAACTACTTTGCCTTACCACATGCATGGCAGGAGCCCAGCTTCTGCCAGCAGCTGACCTTTGATGAGACAGCATTTCTGATGATGCCTTGATTTGGATGTTTTCACAGCCTCGGAACTATAAGATCTTACCCTAATAAATTCCCACTATAAAAGCCAACCCATTTCCGGTATTTTATTATGGCAGCCTGTGGCCAACTAATTTGAGGTAGGGATAGAAGGGGGGATTTAAGAGGGTGTTGAAGGTAAAGCCAGGCAGGAGGCAGATGGATTCAGGGGCTGGGAAGGTGGGGCTGAAGATGGAGATTTGGGAGTTGTTGGTCTCTGTGGGGAGTGGGAGGGATGAGAGAGGGTGGGCAAGTGGTGGGCGTGGAGACTGAGCTCTGAGGAATAATATTACTTTAACAAGGGTTCATTTTGTCTTTTAAAAAAAGAGTCTATATTCATATTTGCTTATATATTTATAGAGACTCCAAATGCTACAAATCAGGGCTATTTTTCTTTGGAGATCCAGTGGCTAAGCATGTAGCAGCACCCCACTGTATGTACTGTATTTCACCTAGCCAGCCCCCTACTGGTGAACATTTACATTGTTCCCAACTTTTTTGTACCACATTTAAAAAGCTGCCTTATACCTATGTCATACCACACATCTGTGAATACATATGTAGGAAAATTTTCTAGCTCCATAATTCCAGGGTTAAAGGCTATATATTTTTTTAATTTTTATACATATGTCTGAATAGCTGTTTATAGAGTTAATAGCTATTGATATTCCTACCAGCAACACATGATGATGTCTCTGTTTGGCCGCACCCTCACCAGCACAATGTTAATTAATTAATTTTTTTAAGAAGGTACCGGGGATTGAACCCATGACCTTGTACATGGGAAGCGGGTTCTCAACCACTTGAGCTACATTCAGTCTCCTCAACCTTTATTCTTTTTATCTTAGCCAATCTGATACAGGAAGAGTTATGTTTCATTATAGTTTAAAAGCGCATTTCTCGTAATATGAGTGAAGTTCTTATGTTTAAGACATTAGATTTTCCTTTTCTGTGAATTGTCCCTTCCTGTTCTTTACCAATTTTTAATAGGATTATTATTTTTCCTTATTTATTTTTAGGGACTCTTTATATATGTGAAAAATTAACTCTGTTATATGATTAGCAAATATTTTTATCAGTGTGCCATTTGTTTTTGTTTCATTTATGGCATGTTTTCAATGTGAATATTTTTTAATTTTTATGATATCATACGTAGGAAGACCACCCCAAAGCAGAGATAAATATTTTAAATACTCTTCCATATTTGCTTATTGTATTTCTTG
>PVKH010049715.1:0-10069 GCA_004027955.1 Chaetophractus vellerosus | reverse complement strand
TAAAATAATAATTAAAAGTAAAAAGATAATGTAGAAAAAATAAACTTAAAATAATAATAAAATAAAATTTCATTGTATCTTTCATTCCTGTAAGATCTGTTATCTTTTATGTACAGTGACAATTCCTTCTGTATGCTTGTCCAGTTTTTATTCTATTCACCTTAGCTTCAAACAAGCTTTAATTTACAGAAAAGTCACATAGAAAATATAGGGGATTCCCAGATATCCAAACCCCCCTACTTTCCCACTCTCCTCCAATAATAACATTTTTCATGTGTATGGTATATTTGTTAAGATTGATGTCAAATATCAAGGCATTTCTACTAGCCACAGTCATTGGTTTACATTATGATTTACATTTTTTCCATACACTTTTATAGACTTAGACAAAATTTAAAATGTACTGTATCTGTCATTGCAAGATCATGCTGAAGAATTCCAATGCCCTGAAAATGCACTATGTTCCATCTATTCTATTCTCCCCTCCCTGTATCGGGCAGCCAAAGGAGTGCTGATGTAAAGTACCAGAAGTCTTTTGGCTTTTATAAAGAGTTTATATTTGGGGTAAAAGCTTACAGTGATAAGGTCTTGAGTCCAACTCAAGGTTGATTTCTCACCCAAGGTCAGTTGATACATGTTGAAACAAGATGGTGGGTGATGTCTATGAGGGTTCAGCCTTCCTCTTTCCTCTTAAGGCTCTATAGGCCCAGCTTCTACTGATCTCAGCTGTAGGCTGGCATAGGGCTCAGCTGCTCTGTGCTCCTTAGCTGCAAACTATCAGGTGAATGGCTCATGTCTCTTCCTATGGCTGCAGGGTCAAAGTTCTCTTCTATTCCATGTCTATGGATTTCCCTTCATTTGTATATTTTTATCAGGTATCTATTTATATAGCCCATCAAAGGCATGGAGGCTCAACCCTGAGTTCCTTCCTACTCATAAGGTTGAATCAAAGCTCTAATCTTAACATAATTTAATCAAAGACATTTCAGATGCATCTAATACAATCAAATACAAAGGGTATCATGCTCAGAATAACAGACCAGTTTACAAACATACTCTTACATCTCTTTTTGGAATTCATAAGTAATAGCACATGGGCACACTCCCCCCAACCACCTCTCCATCAGGGCCAATGGTAATCACTAAGTTTCAGTTTTTGAAGAATAATGTTCCTATTTACATGCAATAATATTGAGTGCTTGACATTTTGGTCTGTTTTCTTTTATTAGGCACTGAATTTGTTCTCCAGAGATTCTTGCCCCACTAATTGAGAACATAGCAGGACTCCTCAAGATGGGAGTTTAATATTTTCTTGGTTACTTTGTGAGTCTCCACCCACTGAGATAACACACTATGGCAAGATGAACACATTCATATTCCATAAAGGCCTGCCCCAGATTCACCCTACCCTTCATATCATCCCACCCCTGATGCCCTGCACCAGTAATCCTCCCTTGCCATATTTGCCAAAAGAACATTCCCACCATTGCAGTTTTAAACACAGACCTGCAAATCCCAAGTTCACCTGCTGCTTCCTCCAACCCATCCCCCAGTTTCATGGAGAGTCCAACCCAAGCCCCCACACTACTCGTCCTCACAATAGTGTTCTAGGGTGAGGGTCATTTTAATTCCTCTTAATGCTAAGCTCTTCAATTTAAAGTTCTCCTGTAAGCTCTGGGCAATTTTGTATAATTTCTTTGATAATATTCTTTGATAATTTCCTCTCTCCGCCTACATTGTACTCCATTTATATCATGAATATATATTTTTAAATTTATTGAAGTATATCACTCACACATAAACATACATAAAAAATAAGTGTATAGCAATAGTTGTGAACTTATAAAACAAACACATATAACATTATATGGGACTCTCATACCTCATCCTACCACCAATACCTTGCACTGTTGGGAAACATTTTTAACTAATGATGTAAGACCATCCTCAAAATATTACTACTAACCAAAGGATCTTATATTTGGTGTATTTTCCCCCAACTTACCCTATTATAATATCATTATTATTATTATACCACTTATACATGAACATACATATACAATAAGTATAGTAAAATTTGTGAGCTCACAAAGCAAGCATGCATAACAGCATACAGGGGTTCCACATCAACCCAACACCAACACCTCGCACTTTTGTGAGATATTTGTTACAAATTATGAAAGGCTATCATTAGAATCTTGCTACTATCTATAGTCCATATCTTATATTTGGTGTATTTCCCCCAACCCACCCTATTATTATTTTTAAATATATTTTTATTACAGAAGTTATGAACTTACAAAAGTCATGCACATGTGTAGAATTCCCATACAATACCCCCTTATCAACACACCATACCATGGAAGGACATTTGTTAGTGATTATGAGATAATGTCATCAAACTAAACCACTAATCATGGTCCGTAGTGTACATTTGGCACACTTTTTCCATATTCTCCCATTATCAGCGATGTATATCTTTGGCCTAGATGCATGAATATTACAATATTGATGTTAATCACAGTCCATTGGTTACTCCAGTTCTATTTTCCCATGCTTCTCCACATTCCCACCACCCAATAATAGTGATGTCCTTCTGCTCTAGCTCCCAAAGGACACTCTTGCATCTGTACCATCAACCGTAATACCCACCCACCTTTGGGTTTACTGTGTTATTCAGTCCATTGATTATTCTTTACCTTTCTTTTAATTGACAGATACTTCTTTAGACTACCCTTTCCAGCCACATTCCTATTTATAAACCAGCTATTACTCACTATAATGTGTTACCATCAACTTCATACATTTCCACACTTTTACAGTAAAGTTAATTAAAACATCTACATAATTAAAAACATCTACATAATTAAAACATCTAATTAAAACATCTGTGGTCCATCTCAGTCCTCCTCTTATCTCCTTTAAGAATCCACCACCTACCATCATGTCTTGAAGATGTTTTACTATAATTTCTTCTAGAAGCTTGATTCTTGCTATTATATTTAGGTGTTTGATCCATTTTGAGTTAAATTTTGTATAAGGTGTGAGATAGGGGTCCTCTTTCTTTCTTTTGGCTATGAATATCCAGTTCTCTGAGCACCATTTGTTGAATGGACTGTTCTTTCTGAGCTGGGTGGGTTTGACAGGCTTGACAAAAATCACTTGACCATAGATATAAGTTTCTGTTTCTTAACCATAAATTTGGTTCCATTGGTCTATGTGTCTGTCTTTATGCCAATACCATGCTGTTTTTCCCACTCTAGCTATAAGTCCAGACATGGGAGTCCGCCAACTTTGCTTTTCCTTTTAAAGATATTTCTCGCTATTCAGGACCCCTTACCCTTCCAAATAAATTTAATAATTGTATTTTCCATTTATTTTTAAAATGTTGGTGGAAATTTTATTAGAATTACATTGAATCTGTATATCAATTTGGATAGGGAAGCAGATGTGGCTCAAGTGATTGAGCTCCCACCTACCACATCAGATGTCCTGGTTTCAGTTTCTGCTGCCTCTTGGGAAAGATGAGTAAGATAGAGAGTTGATGTTATGGGCTGGTGTGGCAAGCTGATGTAAAAAGAAACACAAGGAAGAAAACATAATGAGATACACAACAAAGCAGGGAGTGGAGCTGGCTCAAGCAATTGGGTATCTCCCTCCCACATGGAAGGTGCCCAGTTCAGTTCACAGTGCCTCCTAAAAAAAGGGAAGACAAGCATACAACTAACAGACACAGAGAGCACAGATGGAGAGGGGATTGGAAGAAATAAATAAAATAAAGCTTTTTTTAAAAATTGGGTAAAATTTACATCTTGATGATATTTAATCTTTCAATCCATAAGCATGGAATGTTCTTCCAATTATTTATTTCTTTTTTTTACTTAACAATGCATTGTTGTATTCTGAATACAAGTGCTTTACATGCTTGGATAAGTTTATTCCTAAATATATGATTCTTTTAGTTGTTATTGTAAAGGGCTTTTTCCCTGACTTCCTCTTGATTGCATATTACTAGTGTCTTTTAAAGTCCATTTCATCTGATATAAGTATAGCTACTACAGATATTTTTTTGGTTACTGCATGTGTGAAATATCGTTTTACAGCCTCTCAGTGTCCTTCTATTGGTATCCTTGGGTCTAAGATGAGTTTCTTGCAGACAGAATATAGATGGATCATATTTTCTTATCCATTCCACCAGTCTGTGTCTTTTGATTGTGGAGTTTAATCCATTAAAGTTCAATGTTATTACTGCAAAAACAGCTCTTATTTCACCAATTTTGATCTTTGGGATTTATCTGTCATATTATATATTCACCACTCTTTTGAGACTTTTAGTTATTTTTACTGTTATAATCTTCATTCCTAGACACTCTTCCAAGACTCTCTCTCCTGTCTTTTCTTTTCAGAATGTAGCACACCTTTTATTATTTCCCACAAGACTGGTCACTTTGTTATAAACTCTCTTGGTTTCTGTTTATGTGTGAATATTCTAAGCTTGCCCTCATTTTTGAAAGACAATTTTGCCTGAAATAAGATTCTTAGCTGGAAATTTTTCTCTTGCAGTATCTTAAATATATCATTCCACTGTCTTCCTGCCTCCAGGGTTTCTAATGAGAAATTCGTACTTAATCTTATTGGGTATCCCTTATATGTTATGCACTGCTTTTCTCTTGCCACTCTCAGAATTCTGTCTTTGTCTTTGACATTTGACCTTCTGATTAGTATGTGTCTCAGAGTTGTTCTATTCAGATTTATTCAGAGGGAAATTCATTGTGCTTCTTGAACTGAGATGTATATGTCCTTCAATAGGGTTGGGAAATATTCTACCATTATTTCTTTAACTACTCCTTCTGCTCCCTTTACCATCTCTTTTCCTGCTGGGACACCCATGAAACATGTTTGCACTTTTCTTGCTGTAGTTTGTTCCACTGAGACCTTGTTCAATTTTTTCCATTCTATTCTTCATCTGTTCTTTTGTATGTTTGCACTTGGAGTCCAATTCTTCAAATTCACCAATCCTTTTTCTGCCTCCTCAAATCTGCTGTTATATGATTCCAATGTATTTTTAAAAGATTTTTATTTATTTATTTATTTATTTATTTATTTATTTATTTATTTATTTATTTATTCCTGTTCTTGTTATTTTTGTGTTTGCTGTCTTGCTTTCTGTGCTCATTCACTCTGTGCTCTCTGTGTCTGCTTGTCTTCTATTCTCATCTTCCCTTTAGGAGACACTGCAAACTGATCCTGGGACCTCCCATATGGTAGATGGGAGCCCAATTGCTTGAGCCACATCGTTTCCCCTCAATCTATTTTTAATTTCATTTAGTACACCTTTCATTTCTGTAAGATCTGCTATTTTTCTATGTATGCTTTCAAATTCTTTGTTGTGCTTTTCCAATGTCATTTTAATATCCTTAACCTCTTCAGCCATCTCATTGAATTTATGAAGGATATTTGTTTGAACATCTATTAGTAGTTGTCCCAACTCCTTTATGTCACCTGGAGGCTTATCATCTTCCTTTATTGGGTGATATATTCTTGTTTCTTGGTATGGATTGTAATTTTTTATTGGTGTCTTGGCATTTGACTTATTAGAACTATTTATTCTGGGTGCAGTTTCTTTCTTTAGTTTATGGCTTTCTTGCCCTTCCTCCTTGCTGGTTGTGTAGTAGGAGCTGTGGATGTAGTTGATGCTATAAGCTGTGGAGATTCAAGCTGACTGTATTGCCCCATGAACCTATGAATCTTCTCTCTCCTTTCTCCAGTGCCAGGGGCAGGGATGGAGCCACAGCCAAGTGTAATAATCCAAGTCATGCAGGTTTAGACTATAGTTTCCCAGAGAGATTAACAATGATTCACACCCCTTCCTCTGCTGCTTGGGTTGGGGATGGTGCTGCAGGTGTGGGCAGCAGCAATCTGTGCTTTGCAGATCCAAAATGACCAGTTGCTGCAGTAGACCTCCAACTTTTCAGTCTGTGCTGGCCAAATGTACCTGCAGTTACCTGGAGAGGCTGGTGCAAGTTGTACCAGCTTCCTGCCTGCCAGAGGTGGGCCTGAAGCCTAGGCTAGGGCTGCTGTCTGATATGGGTGGAATGAAGCCGGTCCCAACCATCACTGTGATTTTCAATCAACCCTACTTCCCCTAATGTTGGGGGTGGAGTCAAAATGGTAGCACCAGCCTCTTTCTGATTTGGACAGGTTCAAATTTAATTGTTTTTAGGATTACACTTTAGCCAGGCCAATTCGCTAATCAGTACCAGAAGTTGGTGCCCAACTGTACCTTCCTCTCCCATTTTTGGGAAATGGAACTTACAATTCCAGCCATGGAATATCTCCTGAGGTGGCTTGCACTACCAGTGAAGAATGGGCACCAGCCTCCAAGGCATCGAGTGCTCTACTCATGAACCTTTTCTTAAAATGTGCAGTCCCCTCCTTCCATTCTTTCAAGGATGTTGAAGGATGCTCTTCTGGTCTCCTGGAGCCCCCAAACAGGTGCTTTGGTTAGCTCTGGGAAATTACTAACAGCCCTGTAGCACAAGCTGACTCTTGGGGCTCCTTATTCTGCTGCAATCTGGCTGGCTGTCCACATAGGTTTTTATATGTTGTGTTTTTGTTTTCATTTGTCTCAAGAAATTTACTCATTTCTCTTGTAATTTATTCTTTGACCTACTCATTATTTAAGAGTGTGTTGTTTAATCTCCATATTTTTTGTGAATTTTCCCTTTTTTCCATCTGTTATTGATTTCCAACTTCAATACATTATCATCAGAGATAGTACTTTGTATAATTTCAGTCTTTTTACATTTATTGAGACCTGTCTTCTGACCCAGCACATGGTCTATCTTGGAGCACATGAAAAGAATATATATTCTTCTGTTTGGGATGCAACACTCTGTAAATGTCTGTTAGGTCTAGGTCATTCATCATTCAACATAATACAAATTCTCAGTTCTTTATCCTCTATCCACATGTTGTTTCCAATGCTGAATTGTGTGCATTGAGGTCTTCAATGATTTTTTCTCCCTGCCACTTTTATTAATATATATTCACTTTCTTCATCTCTTATAACAGTTTTATATTTACCATCTCTTTTTTTCTAATATTGGAATCACTACTCCAGATCATTTGTGCATGGAACATTTTTCCAACCTTTTACTTTCACCCTGATCGTGTCCTTATATCTGAGGTGGGTCTTCTGTAGACAGCTTATATATAGTTCATATTTTTTAATCCATTCTGTCTATGTCTTTTGATTGAGAAGTTCAATCATAAATGTTCAATATTATTACTTAAAGGCATTGCTTACTTCATCCATTTTATCCTTTGGCTTTCCTTTGGCATATATTAGCATTGTCTTTTGTTTAAGCCTTAAATCAACCTTCTTAATAATATTCATTTGTACCATCTTCTCCAAGTCTCTCACCTTTTTTCCCTTTCAGGCTGGAGCACTCCCTTTAATATCTCTTGTAGATCTGGTCATTTGGTAGCATATTCTTTCAGTTTTGATTAACCTGTGAAGATTGTAAACTCACACTCATTTTTGAAGGACAGTTATGCTAGATAAGGAATTCCTGACTGACAGTTTTTCTCTTTCAGTACCTTAAACATATCATACCACTTTCTTCTCATCTCCATGGGTTCTGATGAGAGATCAGCACTTAATCTTATTGAGGTTCCCTTTTATGTGCTGCATTGTTTTTCTCTTGCTGCTTTCAGAATCCTCTCTTTATTTCTGATATTTTCATTCTGAATAGGTGTCTCAGAGTAGGTCAATTAAGATTTATTCTGTTTGGGGTGCATTGTTCTTCTTGGATATTGATATTAATGGCTTTCACAATGTCTGGGAAGTTTTCAGTAATTATTTCCTCAAATATTCTTTCTGGCCCTTTTCCATTCTCTTCTTATCCTAGGACACCAATAACATACATGTTTGTGCACTTCATATTGTCATTCAATTCCTAAACACCTGTTCTATTTTTTCCATTCTTCTCTCTTTCTGTTCTCCTGTCTCTTCAAGTTCAGATGTTTTTTCCTTGAAGTCAGTTAATTGTTCTTCTGTCATTTCAAGTTTTTTTTGTTTGTTTTATGCTCTGTGTTTTTTTCAAAATCAAATTTTGTGAAAAATAAACATTGATTCCAGAGTTATCAAATTTCACACACATTTTACAGAATAATCATCAACATCACTATTAAATGAATAACTGGGTGAGCTAGTTTAATAAAAATGATTCTGAAGTATAACAACACTGAAGAATAAAATAGCAACTAAAGTCAGCACATCTGTCATAAAATTGTCAAAGCCACACAAAATATTTATATGAGACTGGCAAGCAATGAAGTTATATTTTAAGGCTATTTAAAGAAGATCATGTATAGTAAAAGCACAGCCCCCCTTTTACTATTCCAAAGTTTTTTGAAATTCTGTGATTTCTGACAATTTTTAAAATATTAAGAGAACTACCTACAACTTTCAAATATTTATTTTATTATTTTAACAATGAGTGAATCCTGATTGTAATTCCCATAAAAATGTGACAACATTATACTGCCAAGGCAGTCCTTGCTTTTCCATGATTTTTTCAATATTAGGATAAGTTTATTAAATAATGAATTGCTTTATTGATACAAAAAATGCACAGTCTAGGGGGCCGGCTGTAACCCAGTGGGTAGGGCACTGTCATCACATGGGAGGCCCCGGGTTTGATTCCTGGGGACCTCTCCGAGCAGGCAGACTGCCTGAGAAGGCAAGCCACTGTGGGTGGGGCAGAGCCACCATGGGCAGGGCAAAAAGCCATCACAGGCAGAGCAAGCTGCCCATGAATGGAGCAGAGCCACCCGGGAATGGGAGCAGAGCCACCTGGGAATGAGAGCAGAGCCACCTGGGAACAGAAGCAGAACCACCCACAAGCAGGGCAAGCCACCTTTGTAGTGAGCTGACTCAGAGCATCACCACAGTGGGTGGGGGGAGACAAAGCAGACATAGAAGAATGCAAAATGAACACACAGCAAGAGCAAGCAGAAAGTGGAGGAATATGTAACAAAAAAAATAAGCAGTCTATAAAACACTAAGAAATTTAAATGTCTAAGTCATAGCAAATAAATAGCAATTCCACATGCAGTGTCAATAGAATGCTTGAAGGAGACTGCTACAGAGTAGACCCCCACATCAGAGAAGGCATCAGTTGGAAACACCAGTTTCCCAGCAGCACAATACAAATTTCAGTTATGATAACATATTAAGTGTAATTACAAAAAGTACACACTTCTGTAAAAAGAGGCACACATTTTTCCTTGGATAGACTGAAAGAAGAGTGTTTTCCAATACAACAAGATTCATCAACTCTAACTGTCTTGACTAGTACTAAATGCATTACTGTACTTCAGTACCTCATCCATTTTGGCTCTGTAAGACTTGAATATTTCAGTACATCTGTGTCCTCTGACTTCTCTGTCCTTTTTCAGGTATGCTTCTGATTTGAGTTCAACAAAAGCCTCACCAATCTGTCTGCCTTCCATCTTGCAGGTGAAATTAAAGCCTGATTCTGTTTTGAATTTTGCGGTTGAAGAGGAAATTCTGCATATCTCAATAGAGCAAGACCAGGGCAAGCCAGGGAGCTTGAACCATGAATACTTCACCTCCCTTAGGACCCTGCATCATGGATATTTTACAGGAAAGGCATCAAAGAAGCTCAATGTGCAGGTTTTCCTGGCCGATGTGAGCCTTTGCTTACACATCCACTTTTATTAGCATTGGATTGTGTAGCTCTTGGGCATTGACTTCTGTGGACATTGAGAGGTTTCAAGTCTTTCTATCTCTTGAGTGGTTATTCTCCCAATTTATCCTGCAGGGTACTCTCACAGACCCCATTCTGGTGCCCAGGCTTCTGAGCATCTCCTCATATAGGTCAGGCCTGGGAGGGCCTCCTCAGGAACTCCCATATGAGACCCTACACATAGTGAGACTAGATCACTGCTCTATCACCTCTGGGTTGACCTCCAACTCACTTTGAAGTGTCTTAGCCCTATGAACTCATTTGTCTTTACCATTTCCTCCTTTTATTTGAAG
>PVKH010049714.1:0-10075 GCA_004027955.1 Chaetophractus vellerosus | reverse complement strand
AAAATAAATAAATCTTAAAAAAAAAAAAAAAAGATTGTATTGGATTCGGAGGTTTCACTTTTACTTGATTGAATTATGATTAAGGCTTTGATTGGGCCCCGTCAGTAGGATGTTGAGTCCCTGCCCCTTGCTGGGCAGGGACTCACAGAGAAACCACACTGCAGAGAAGGGAGGTTGGAGTTTTAATCCTGGAGCCTGGGAAGTAAGCACACAGAGACACAGATATGTGAGGAAAGAGAGAAGACTCCATTAGACACGGCAGAGGCTGGGGAAGAGACATGGGCCGTTCGCCTGACAGTTTAGAGCTGGCCTTGTGGAGAGAGCAGAGCAGCTGAGCCCTGAGAGAAATGAGCTTCCGGAGAGATGAGACTTATCCCATTTTACAGCTGATATTGAAAGAAGTTGGGACCATGGAGCCTTGGGAGGAAAAGGGAGGCTGAACCCTTGCAGACATCAGCAGCCAACTTGCTCCAACATGTGGCAACAGACTTTGGTGAGGGAAGTAACTTATGCTTTATGGCCTGGTAACTGTAAGCTTCTACCCCCAAAAAATATCCTTTATAAAAGCCAACAGATTTCTGGTACTTTGCATCAGCACTTCTTTGGCTGACAAATATAGCATCTTTGTTCTATTTAATTATTTTCCACTTCCTGCATTTGCATGGTCATTTTTGTGGTTTGGAGGGAAGCATGCTATTTTAGTTGGCATATTTTATACCCTCAATGCAACCACTTAGAAAATTACCTACAGTATATTTCTTTTTTCTTTTGAAAATCTTAGTGATTATTATGTCCTTTGAAGAAATTAAAACACATGATATTGATCCAGGGAGAGAAGTATCTTCTGCAGAGAATTTTCTTTAGAAGGAACTAAAGGAAATTGTTTTTAAAGAATGCCATTTGACCTCTCTGTTATATTGTCTATTTGGAGATATAATAGGCTACAAGCTGTTCTTTCTGCAAAATAAGCTTGTTTTCAAGTTTGATCATGGTTCAAAGAGGGATTTTGTACAGACTATTTAGAGAAGCGTGATCTCTAGAGGACGAGCAGTGGGTGTGGATTTGGATTGTAGGACAGTATTGCCAAGTGGGTTCACATCTTGGCTATGGAAGCAGATATTTGAGGGTCTATACTTTTCCAAGTTGGCTGCTGAGGATGTAGTTTGATTTTTGGTAAGTCACCTAAAGAAAATAAGCAAACAGCTAGGTGAATCCTTACTTAGCTACCAGGCTTCCTGTGTACAGTTCCTATAAACTCTTAGCAACCCATCCTCAAATCCTCATATTCAAACTACAAGGTTTGCCATCACCAAACAATTGCTTACCGTTCCATTTCCAAGCTATATCTTTCAGCATAAAATAAAATTTGTTCCATATACCAACTGATGTGGTCCAAAGCATTCCATGGAAGAAAAGTCTCCTTTATTCACACATCCTAGTGTTAATAACCATTTTCTGGCAGCAAGTTCTTACTTTTCAATCTCTAGTCTCTGCTCAGTCCCTATTAGAGAAAATGACCAATGAAGTAATGAACACAATCATGTAATGAGTTATTGGGAAATAATAAACTTTCTTGAAAGTGTTTGTTCATTCAAAATTAGGGTGCATCTGATTAATGATATTTCATATAATTAGTTAATATTTTATATATTTTATTACCCTCTAAATAAACAGTATGATCATATAATTTTAAAATATTTTATATAATTTATTTAATATTTTATATGACACTTTATGTAGCCCTCTAAATAAATGATTGATCATTAAACTTATTGTACGGCTTTTAGCATCTAAGGGAGCATTATTAATAACTAAGCTCAGTCCACAATATCAACCATTGACATTGTTGACTGTTCTCGGCAAACCAAGATGCATGTTTTCCCTGTTTCAAATGCACCTTCTCAAACTCAGGAAGAGTTAAGTTTCCTCAGACAAACAGGCATACATCCAGGATAATTAGAATTCATATTTGCAATATTTGTGGAGTCACAATTTCAAATGTCTCCTAGGGCTGAGTAGGTACAGGGCCAAATGAATCCAGCCAGGGGTAAAAGTAAATAACCTTTGACGCCTGAGTGGTGCAGGCAGTGCTCCCACAGGTGGGAGGACAGCTCCAGACCAGCTCCAGTCAACTGTTGCCATGGAAAATTGGGGCCCAGTAAGGTCAGATCTTGCAATTTTTCAAGGGCCATAAATTTGAATTTCCACCCAAATGTCTAGATTGTAACATGTTTGCACCCATTATTCTTATCTCTAATACTGTGTAGAGTAAGTTAAATACATCTTTGGGCAGACTATGCTTTTTGGATGGCCAGCTTGTGACCTCTAGTCTAATTCTAATTTTATCAATTGTATATCCATTAGGGGAAATTAGTTCTTCTTTTTGGATAATGCTTGGAGGATTAATCTTCTCCCTCGTTCTCAATTTAAGAACAATGGCTTTAATTACAGTGATACTTTTGCAGTTAACAGCCTCAGGAACTGCGAGATTTGATGGTGGGAGGAACGGAGGCTTACCTATTGTATTTGACTTCCAGATCTTTTTTTAAAAATATCTCCTGTCTGTATATGACATTATTTTCAATAATTATGAAATAAATCAAATAATAGTAGCTAGAAAAGAAACACACACAGTGAAGATTTATTTTTAATTGAATTTCATATATAAATCATGCCAGTAAAATCCAAAAGTGTGATACATTTATAAAATAAACATTATGTTCAACAAGGGAAAAAAGTAATGGATTGATGCCTTTTAATCATCTTAATGCATTTTTTAAGAAAGGTAAAAATTCCTCATACCTGCATATTAGTCTATTGTTAAAATGAATAATAGCATTACAGTTTCTGTGTTCAAGCTTTACTTGCTGCACATTTGTCAATGACTTCATCAAAATTGATTTTTGCATATTTAAGTTCATTAGCAAGTGTAGCCAGATTGCTTAATCTATGAGTTCAATCAATTCATAGTTGATCGAAGAACACTTTTTATTAATTTTAATTTCATAAAGTTTTTCTCAAAAGAAGCAACACTAATATAAATTGGAAAAGTAGAAGGATAAGTTTGACAGAGATTCATAAAACTTTCATTTCAGAATAAATTCCAGTTGTCCCAATACTCTCTGTCTTTCTTTCCTTGGGATGGATTTTAGCAGCTTTCAAACGTCTCTACAGTCAAAAAATTTTAAACATAAATGAAAACTCCTAGTGGCCACATAGAATTTCAGAATTGAAGCAACTCGTGATCTAATTCTTCATTTTTACAATCACCATGCTGTCGTTGTTTACTTAAAATCCATTATTTGAATGCAGAAATTCATGGCTCCAAATGCCATGGAGGCAGAAACTGCTCTGGTAATCAAGATGGAAGGATTCCAAACATCTTGAACTCATAACACAATTCATGTAACGCTGTCAGTTGGTCAGTGTTGTGGGCCAACTGTATAACCTGGTGTTCTCCAAGTTATCCTCCGTGAAGAATACAATATTTATCAAAGGATAAATAATTTAAAAAGTGCTGATTTAAAACTCACATATATATTACTAAAACTCAGTGGTGATCATATTAAATTGTTTAGTCTTCAGATCAACTCAAGACTTTTTTCCAGTAGGAATGTTTTATCAGTGATCTTGTTTAGAATTGTTGGTTCATGTGAAAATAAAAAGTCAGTTGTCTTTTAGTTGGTTCTATTATTTATTATTTTCAAATTCTCTACAGGCAATGTACCCCATTTGTGTCTGCACCTGTGATGGATGGTTCCTACTGTCCCACAATTGATATGCAATGGAAGAGGAATAGTAAATTGAGGGAGAAAAAGAAACAGATTGAGGAAGTGTATACATATCCTCATGTGATCCTTCTACCACCCTCCCTCCCACTCTGATTGAAGTTATTGGCAAATTGTTTGATGTTCACCCAATGGATCTGATTTTTTACATTTGCTAAGTCATTACTTTTCTTTAGGGAAGAGTGATATGCTGAGGAAGGCTTAAGTAACCCTCATCTCATTTGGAGTCATTTTAATGCCATTTATGGAATTCTGAGTCACTACTGTCTGCTCTTGGACCCAGAGTTTCAGCAATCCATGACTTGTTTCAGCTCTGTTTCTGGACCATTGGCCTCTTTATCTTGGTTTTTTTGTTTTTTTTCCTTTTTAGTCCAGTTATAATTTTTTAAAAAATCTTTTACATTTTATTTGTCATTGTTCTATAAAGGTGGATCCAACAGAACTTGGACTTAGAACCAGCTTTCCTATTTTCTATTGGCATATACATGTGCTTGTACATTTGTACATTTATCTAAAACTCTAAAAATGTATGGAGTGAAACATATCAAACTCATTATGGAGGTTATCTCCAGGGAGATATGGAGCGACTCCAAGTTGGGAGTAGTTGTGAAAGATCCCTTTAATCTTCTCCCTAATATTTAACTTTAACTTCAACATTAATGAAATAAAACAATGAGAATTAAGAGTAGTATTTTTAATGTACTCATTTATTTTTTTAGTTTTTAACCTAGAAGCATAATTTTACCTCTACCAAATCTCAATCCATCTATTTATGTGATATTCTTTTAATGGAGCTCTAAATATATTAAGAATATATTTTACATTGTTGCACTTCTTGCTTTTATTAAAAGATGTTTAAATTTTTAAAATGGGTAATCTTTCATAAACTATAACTCACTGAAATACTGCAATGAACCATTTAGTTTTCCATTGCTAAACTCTACAGAAATAGAAGTATATTTTTGTGTCATGTAGACCAGAAGTAAGAAATTGAGCTGCAAGGCAACAATAGCATTTATTTGGGGTCTTAGAATTGCAATTTAGGGGGCACAGATTCAGGTAGCAACCCAAATTGTGTCCTGTCTTGAGTCTTCCAGGCAAGCGTTTTTAAAGAAAAAGAAGAAGGTTACATAAGGTGTTTATTATTGGTGGATATTCGAGGTTCTCCAAATGTCCTTCAGGTTAATAGGTTACTGATTTCTTTGTGTGGTTTGTTTATGGTGTCCAGATGTCCTTAGGATTTTGAGGAACGTTGTTGCTTGTGGCTATGCATACTTTTGCAGTTTGTGGTGTCTGGCTGAGAATTTCCTAAGAGTCACCTCCAGAATGACCTCTGGGCTACATTTTAAATCTCTTAGCCATTGTAACTCTATTTGGTTTTATTTCTTTTCTCAGTCACCATTTTTCTTAAAGTAATCAATTTACTAAGAAAACTCATTTCTCGGTGGTAGTTCTTACTCACTGATACATAACATAATGCCTTAATGTCTTAATTGGATTGTTAGGTAGGATTTAAGTGATTCACATATGATGCTGAGACAAAGCCTCTTCTTTAAGAACAGCTCAACATGATTCATATTCTGTGCTATATCTTAAGAAAACAAGAAAGAATAAAGCAACAACTACAAAAGCAGATGGAACAAATACTTGGAAACTGCTTTGGTACCTATAAGTGCAGTAAACCACCTGGCTATAAAGCAACAAATGTTCATCATCATAGTTTCACATAGCATAGTGGTTGGGAAGAGCCTCTTTCTAGAAATAATAATCTCAAACAGGCTCAGCTGTTTCTTCCTCTTGTAATTGGCAGTTGGGGGTATATCTATTTTTTAGCTGGCTAGTTTGATATTTAAAGTTAAAAGAAAAAAAGACTAGGGCATATCTTTATTTTTACATCACTTAAAACTGTTATTTGATCTCTCAAAAGGCTCTTCTTTTCTAATTCTGATTTTAGTGGCATAATTATAGTACAAGTTTTCAAGGAGCATTAGTACCTGGGGTCTATATTGAGTGAATGCAAATTATAATTCTATCTATAGAAGCAAAGACTAACATAAATTCAGTAATGCTCCAAAAATTATAGCTTGTTTTTGAACTTATGTTTTCAGGGAGATATCAGTGTCTGGCTGTGAACCTACAGAATTAATTCCACCAAACTTCAGTGGGCAAAAAAGGAAGCAGGCCACTTCATACAGCAAAATAGTAACAGTTTATTGGGGAGCTTATAGATGGGGAAGCTGGTCCTGAGTAGCTGTAGGATGTAGAGGGGCTACAGGGCATTATATAGGGCAAGAATAAGGAAGGCACAGAACCAAGTTGGGATTTGCAAGGTTGTACACATGTTTCTTTGAAGTTACTGATATGTAGCAGAGGTGGTTCTAGTATAGTTAACTATTGTGCTTAGGAATGTGCGCGTGCACTTTAAGATGCACCCATTGGGGGGGGGGCGGGCGCTTGATCTAAGAATTTATGGCTTCTCGGGTTTGTAGCCTCACACTCGACCCTTTAAAAAACCCATGCTTATATTCTACATGTCCCCCTTCTATGAATATCTCTAAGTGGCCACTGAGGGGAACATCTGGAGGCAGGAGCCACATCAACAATATAAGACACATATAGCTTACTAATGTCAAGAGGAAAATTAGTTAAAGCAGATCCCCAAACTCAGTTAGGTTGAAAGGCAATATTCTCCAAGGCAAGGCATTCCATCTCTGGTAAAGTTTGCAACCGTCCACAAACCCAGTCAGTCTGGTTTTGAGTTGCAGCCACTTCAACTGCCCATTTCAGGAATTCACTCTCTCCTGTTGTAAAGATTAGCAACATAACATAAAGATAACATATAAGACATTTAGTGGGAAATCATATGGGGAGGTCATGACCATTTGGTAATATGCAAGTTACAGGCCTGTGGTAGTTTGAGACTTTTATAGACCCTAGGAAATTCCCTAGAGATAATACATGCCTGTGGGTACAAAGCTATTGCAGTTGGGACCTTTTGATGAGATCACTTCAGAAGGGCGTGACTCAGGGTTGGTCTTAATCCTCTTAATGGAGTCCATTCTAATGGGGATGAAAACAGAAAGAAACCCCCAGAAGTTGAGAGAGAAAGTCCCGGAAGCCAGAAGCTGAAATCAATGGAACACAGGAGAGAAGAAGCCAGTAGCGGAAGCAAAGAAACCCAGAAGAGAAGGGAGAAAGGAGAGACCAGCAGATACCTCCATGTGCTGGTTTTCAGGGAGAAAGCATTGCCTGATGATGCCTTAATGTGGACACTTTCACAGCCTCAGAACTGTAAGCTTGCAACCTAATAAATCCCCATTGTAAAAGCCAACCCATTTCTTATATATTGCTTTCAGCAACTTTTAGCAAACTAAAATATCTCCTGAAAAGATAGTTCTCCAACATTGGTTTCTTCCTTCCTCAGGCAAGTGTACCAAACTTTACCTCCAACAGTGCTATGACATGGGGTAGGAGCCTGTGTATTAAACCGTAATAGGAGTGCGACTTCTGCCCTGGCCTCTGCAGAGGAGGCTGTCTGTAAACTTGAGCAATGGGGACCTTCTACATATAAATAGAAGTCAGAATTATTGCTAATTCCTTTCCCTGTCCCCAAGGAATAAGAATACCTTTCCACTTGGGTGGCATTTTCCCAGGGTAAGCCCCACCAAATTTGGTGGCTGCCTTTGGGTACAGCCTGTGGAAATCTCAATCCGTGTCCCTGTTCTATTATATGTGGAGGAACACCTTGTTCCAATGTTACTTCTACTCTTATTGCTGATGGAGTGCATGCCAGGGTCTTGAAATGTTCGTATGCTGAGGTGTGTCTAGTCATTGGTGCTTTGTTCATCAGCTTAATTGCATCCTGTAAAGGAGGTGCCCACCCATGCAATGAGTGGTTGCGAGATGACTGTTGTAGCTGTTGTTTTCAAATACCTTCCTTTCTATCAGGCCAGCTGCCTGGGGATTGTATGGCAGATGAAAATGTGTTGCAACCCAGCTCCTGGAGGGCACGGGTCAGCGCAGCTGCAATACCAGCGGACACACTCGGTACATGAGGTTTATTTATCGGGACTTACTTACAGGATAGGGTCCTTGGCAGTGGCAGGGCAAAGAATGAAAGTAGCACTCCACAAAGAGATGGGAAAATGGGGCAATATATAGGGTCTCAGAACAAAGACATTTCATAACAGAGTTACATAAATGAGGTCTGGTGATGTTATTGTAGGAACGTATTGTACAGTCTGGAGAAAATTACAGTCTATGATACATTCTGTACATTATTTCCCTGTGAAGAGTTTTGTTACATTTTAACTTGTGTCCTGGGGCCTGGAGGCGGCTGCCTCCTTCCGGCTGTTTCCCTTAGTGAGGGAATCCACTGAACTCCCACAAAATGCCAGGCAATTTATCTTTCTTGCACCCCTTCCTCGATTTGGTGACCTGTAAAATGGGTGCCTTGGTCACTGTCAATGTGTTGTGGGTGCCCATACATACAGGAAAGTTTCTCTAGTCCTCATATTGTTGGAGCTTGATTCACTCGTTGCATCCAAAAGCTTGTGGAATGCCTGAAGCAGTATCTACACAGCTTAGTGAGTACTTTTGTTCATCTGACAGTGGAATGGGTCATATACATTCTATTTACCAGTACTGCCCAGCCTGCGTCCCCCATGGTATCTGCCCCATATTATGAGGTGGGGGTGTCTCTGTTGAGCGCATGTTGGACAGGACTCACAGACCAGAAACACAGCTATATTTCAAAGGGAAATGGAAGCTTTTACATAATTCCCATACATTCTCAGGACCCTTTTGTCCTGTTTTATGGTTTAGCCAATCTACTTGGTCATAGTTTTAATCAAAACATCTAGTTTTAGTTAAAGTGTTGATTTCCAGATTTCCCAGAGGTGTGCATGAAATATGGGCTGGAATGTGCCCATAACATGGGATGCCTTACCTGTCTTAGTGCATATGTTGTTGACATATGTTGGCCATATATGTTGGCTCAGTCAAAAATATAGAAGTGGGTACATTAAATTATTCTCTAAGACAATGGTACCTCAACTTCCTTGAAGATGAGAATCACCTAGATGCTTGTGAATAATACAAATGACTCCCCCATCAGTTAACCACTGGATCAGGCACTACAGGGGAAGGATCTGGGAAGCTTGTATTTTCATTCTTTTTTAAAAAAACAAAGGGCCTTAAGTGATTCTTATTATAAGGGAAATTTGGGAGCATTGCTCTGAGTTAAGTTTTAAAATGAATACATAATGAAGACAAAACCACTATGCCTGCAAAACTGTATATTGATTAAAAGCAGCATATTATCATGTCTAAAGAAATGGGTTCATCAGATGGGAGTGGATTGGCCATAGAAGCACCAAAAGAGAGCCTCTGAGCTCAACTCCTATTCAGTTCTGATAAGGGATCTGAATTTTCAGAGTCAAGGATGCGTGTTTTGAAGGTGTATCTTACCATGGAAATGGATGCTTCAAGCTCCAGGAGCCTCATCACACTAAACATTGGGATTACCATCATTGACAGCCTCATTGAAGTAACATGGATTAGGAGCAAGAGAACCACAGAGATCAGAAAAGAGAATCTGGGAAAGAATTTAGGGCAGACAAAACCATAGCTAGCTACTGTAATTTAAATCATTATGTTTGTTGCTTTAGGCAAGTTATTTAATCCTTTTGATATTATTTCTCCATCTGGGCAATACTTTTTCACTGGGTTGCTGTAAGGCTCAAATGATCCTATATATACATAAATTTACTTTGTAAAATATGAAATTATATAACTTGGAATATAAATGTTAGCTATTATTAAATCTAGATTAATCCATCAGTGGCTGATAAAATACAGATAGTTACAGATTCTGACCTTCTGTAACTTATAACAATGTCATTAGGTGTGGACAAAAGTCAATGAAAGAGTTAATGACTTAATCAAGAGAGAAGAAAAACCATCCTGAAGATGTGAGTAGTGACTAGAGCTACATATTTTGGGAGGGCTTATTTGAGGGAACAATATTATCAAAGAAGGAAATGGGAGTTAAAACTGCATAGGTGATCAGTCTGATTTGAGTCTCCAGTTTACCCCTCTGTATATTAGTTAGCTATTGCCTTATAATAATACCAAAAGCTTAGCAGCTTAAAACAACACACATTTATTATCTTACAGTTTCTGTGGATCAGAAGTCCAGACATGGCTTAGCTGGGTTCTCTACAAGACTGCAAACAAAGAGTTGCCCAGTGCTGGCTTATTGCCTGAGTGTTTACTGGAGAAGAATC
>PVKH010049713.1:0-10069 GCA_004027955.1 Chaetophractus vellerosus | reverse complement strand
CTCTAAAATGTATTTTTACACTTGGTTTACAGTTGCTTTAGTTGATAGGCCTCTTAAGTTTCTTAATCTGTAATAGTCTTTGCCTCAACCCCTTTTATTCTTGCTGCTTAACGTGTTTTCCTATATAATGTCACAAATTCTGGATTTCATAGATCTCTTCCTTCTGGTGTCATTTAAGTTATTCCTTTTCCCCTCATTTTTCCTGTAAACTCTTAATTAGATCTAGAAGCTTGATAAGATTGAAATTCAGCTTTGGGAGTGGGGATGCAAGGATACTTTATAGTCAGTGCTGAATATTATTGCGTCATAGTAGGCACACATCTGGTTGTCCCACTTTCAGAACTTGATTGGTGGGTTCAGATGTTGCCAGATTGATACATCTATTATAGTCTTTCAGGATTGGTTTTAGATTTTCATACCTAGATCTATTGTTTTAATTTGAAATTGTAAAATGGTGATTTTTTTTTTCTAATTCTGTTTTTCTTTCTGTATTAATTTACTGGGATTCTTCTCTAAAGAAGAAGATTTTCCTGATTAACTATTTGGTTACTGTGAGATGCAGTTTGTAACGGAAAGACAGGAAAAATGCTTATTTTCCATTACTTACCAATTTTCAAAATGATGAGTTTCCGTTTCATCCCCCAAATATGACCGATGGGTTTGTTTGTTTTTTTGTATCATTGTGAACTAATACATTTTTTTATATTTGATATGTTTTAATTTATTACAATTATAATTCTTTTTGAAGCTTAAATTGCCCATTTTTTTCCCATTGGAAGTCTCTTCAATATGATCTCTATATCCTTTTGAAAAATCCCATTAGTCTTTCATAACCTGATTACATTCTGGCCCTTTAAGACTCATCTTGTATATTTATGGACCAAGTTGCTGCATGGTGCATGGTGGGAACACATACCCAGGCACAAAAGAATTTTTCAGCAAATGACCACTTCAATACTTATACAGCACAAAGGGTCCAAAAGAGCAGGGGGAAAGGTCCATCTTTGCTAGTCCCCTAGGGAGATCAACTGCTCAGATCAGTTCACTGTCAGTGGTTGGCTTCTCCTCCCACCCCACATCAAGGAGATAAGGGACGATTGTGCTGCCCAAGTGTTGGGTTTTTATATACTTCAAGGGGAGGAGTCCCTTCCGCTAAGCAAAAAGTGCATGTATCAGGCAACCTTTGTACAGAGTTTCTACCCTGACAAGCAGCTGGGGCTGCTTATTCCTGATTTTGGCTTCAAGGTATGGTTTTAGGCGGTTCCTTTTCTGTGTAGCTTGTTTTCCCATGGTTGACATGTAATGTTTCCCCCAAGCTCCTTATGGTTTCTTGAGAAATGGAAACATACTGAATACCTCCATGCAAGCAAGCAAAAGGAGAAAAGGAGAAGGGAAGGGGATTAGGTGAGGGCTGGTAGATGGCACTTGAGCATGTTCATGACTTCCCCAACATTTCCTGTCCCAAAACTGGACTCAGCCATATTTCCAAAGGGCCCCAGTTCCTTTTAGTGGAAACAATCTGTATGTTCTGGTGGATGTTCATTTCTAATTGGTTTTTATAGCTTTGGGGCCTTTTCAGATGACAGAATTAGAAAATGTCCTTTTTTAGAAAGAGAAAAATGAATCAGGAATTTGTGTTAATATTTTCCATTCAATTTAGAATTATGGGATTTTACCTCTTTAATTTTATTCTTTCCTTTAGGCTGAAAATCTTGCTTCCTAAAGAAATGAACACAATTATTTGCTTTATATTACAATATATGTAATAGTTTCAAAAATAATAATACCAGTATTACCACTTATAATACGATTACTAGAAACAGTTTTCTGTTTCTCTTTTATCTTTAGGATATATATCACTAGGGATGTACTATTGGAAGTCTGTCTTGAAATAGTTTTTCTCTGGTTTGCTAACAATTTAGTATCCAATTTGATTTATTTGTTTCTGTTTACTTTCTTATTTTTAGCAATAAAAAATTAATGCTATTTTAATAATAAAACGAAATCATTCTATTGAGGTATAATTTATATCCAGAAATATTCACTCATTTTAGATGTACAGTTTGGTGAGTTTTAGCAATTGAGTACAGTCGTGTCGCTTCCGGCACAGTCAAAATATGGGGTATTCTGTCACCTTAGGAACCACTGATCTGCTTTTTGTCGCTATAATTGTGCCATTTCTAGGATTTCACATAAATGGAATCATATAGTATGTAGTCTTTTTTTGTTTGCCTTCTTTTACTTAGCAGAATGTTTTTGAAATTCATCGATGTTGTATATACTATTTTTTTTATTTAGTTGTCTATTCAATCATTGTTCCCTATATTATACTTTCCTTCTTTAGTTTCTGCTAACAGTTTAGTTTCCCAATGACATTGTGACTTTATGATACATTGCTTGTAATAGCTGAGTCTGTACTTCAATGAAAAAGAATAAGGCTCAAAAATATTTATAAATACATGTGACAGAGATAACCACACTTATTAGTTATAACAACATGCATGCGTAAATTTTCAGAGAAGCTAGGAAGGATACAGAAAATGGACTACTAGAGTTATTGGAAATTCTAGAATTATGGATCCTTAACTGTTTCCACATGAGCATATATACACACATTCCATACAGTACAATATCAGATATTTATAATTTTTATTTTGGGGTTGGGTTTGTTTTTTGTAGATCAGTTATTCCCAATCCATGGAATACGGGTTCTTAGAGAACCTTAAAGTACTTCATAAAGTGGCTTCAAATTCACACACTCACCAAACTGTCCATTGACTAAATAATTATTTAATGTGTCATATCTACTTTTTAAATATGTGGAGATATTTCCTTTATAACCATTAATGAATTCACAGTTTGGGGTCATTTTTTGCCTTTTCTTGGTAGTTAGGTGAAATATCATGAAAGGTTCTCAAAATGTTTTTATTTCTAAAAAGTGGTCCAATTAGTTTGAACTACTACCATAGATTTAGTGCTCTTTTTTAAAAGCTCTGCTTTCAAAAAGCACTGTCATTAGTTCTGTGACAGGTACACAAAATTGAATTGATTTTATAATGCCATTCATTTGATTTGCTTATGGTCCAAGACTATGGTCTTTTCTAATTTATAAGGAAGATACAGGAGTGGAAAAACTTGAGTGTTTAACCCTTATCTCATCTTTTCCAAGCCTTTGTAATCTTACAAAGCAAGATCTCCTTATTGAAGTTTACAATGAAATACTCTTATTATTTCTCCAACTAGCAAATAGATACTCAAACAGTGATACATCCATACACTGTAATAGTACCCAGCATCAAAAAGGAACATGCTGTTGATACAAATAGCAACATAGATGAATAACAAAAACATCATGCAGAGTAAAAGAAACTTTACAAAAAAGAGTATATATTATGTTTCCATTTATATGAAATTCTAGGAGAGGCAGAAAAATGGTTGCAGGGATTAAGAGACTGCCTGGGAAGGAAAATGAAGGAACTTTCTGGGGGTGATGGTAATGTTCTAAGTTTCCAGCATCACCTGGGAACTTGCTAGAAATCCAAATTCTCAGACCCCACTCGAGATCTATTGATTCAGAAACTGAGATATGTGAGACCCATCATTCTATTTTTTTAACAAGCTGCTTAGATGATTCTGATGCTAGCTAAAGTTTGACACCATCATCCTATTTCTTGGGTAGGGGGTTGAGTTATAATGGTGAATACATTTGACAAAACTGAGCTTATGTACGCTGAAGATTTATGCTTTTCATTGCATGTAAATTTTTCTCAGAAGGAGAAAAAGTATACTGGTGTCCAAAATTTACTTTCAACTGCCTTAAAAATAAAATGGATAAAGCAGTATGTGTGTATATATGTGTATATATAAATAATTTAAATACATAAATATCTCCCAATACCACAAAATGTTAATGGTAGACTCTAAATGGTGGGTAGAAGTTGTTGACAGTAAAATTCTTTCAAAATTTCTGTATGTTTGAAAATTTTCATAATATATTCACATATTGGGGTTTTTTAATGTGCCTTATAGGGGATGTTGGTACCCTTAGGAATTTTTTTTTTTTTTTAAGATTTATTTTTTTTTATTTATCCCCCCCTTGCTGCTTGTGGTGTCTGTGTCCATTTGCTATTGTTTTTCTGTGTCTGCTTGTCTCCCTTTGTTGCGTCATCTTGCTGCGCCAGTTCACCGCACCGCGCGGGCCGTCCATCACCTCACCGCGCTGCATGGGCTGGCTTGCCTTCCTTCACCAGGAAGCCCCGGGAATTGAACCCCGGGCCTCCCATATGGTAAACGAGAGCCCAACCAATTGAGCCACAGCCGCTTCCCAGAAATTACTTTTAAATAAGTTAAGTTATAGTATTTTTTAAAAGTTATTGGACTTTAACTATTGTTTGTATCATGAATACAAGAATGGATTAACGTACGTGTGTGTGTGTGTGTGAGAGAGAGAGAGAGAGTGATTTAACCTTGAAGAAGAAAATATCAGTAATCATCTCAAAGGACACAGGAAAATAATTTTTGATAAAAGTTAATATCCTTGAAAGATTATAGTAAACTAGCAATGAAATGCAAATTCCTTAATCTGACAGAATAAAACTAAATTGAAAATCATCCCAAATGCAGATTGTTAAAGAAATCTCTTCAAAATCAAAAAAAAAAATATTCATCAAATGTATCAAACTTACTGTAAAATGTATATGGAAAGACAAAGAGCAAAAGTAAGTCACTTCTGAAAAAAACAGAAGCACTGACTTTCCTAAATATAAGGACTTATTTTAAAAGCTACAATAGGTAAGACAGTTCAGTACCAAATAGACAAGAGGGACCTGATAGAGAGCCCAGAAATAGGCCTCCCCAATTCCATATAGATTAAAGTAAAACTTTAGAAATTATAGAAGGAAGTATGGTGAGTATATTTTTCCCTTTGTGTAGAGAGGGATTTCTTAAATAACAAAAAGCATCAACTTTAAAAGATTGATAAATTTCACTGCATTAAAATGAAGAACATTATATACTAAGAGACAATTTAAAGAAAGTGAAATCACAAGTCACAAACTGAGTAAAGATAATTGACACACATATTAGGATTAATATTGAGAATATGTAAAGAACTCCTCTCCTATAAACCTATATAAGGCAAGACATCCAGTAAGAAAACAGATGGAAAATTCATGAATAGAAATTTCATAGAGGAAATACAGCACATATGGCCAAAAATATGTTCAACCCCATAAGTAATATGGAAAATAAAATACTCCCATTTGATTGGCAAAAAAATGGGAATTTAGACAATGCCAAATGATAAGGAAGAGATGGATCAACACTTCTCTCAACATTGAGAAAAGCAATTTAGCATCATCTCATATAGTTCAACATTCATATATCCTATGATCCAGCAGTTCTACTCTGAGGTGTGTATCTAAGAGAATCTTACCTATATACGCACCAGGAGACATATAAGAATGCTCATTGTAACACTAAAACTGTAAATAACCTATCTACAGAAGAATAAATAAATGAATTGTGGTATAGACACATAGTGGACTGTGGTATAGCAGTGAAAATGAATAAAACACAGCACATGCATCAACCTGGATTACAGTTAGTGGCATGATATTGAGTGAAAAAAAACAATTCCCATAAGACTACATCAAGTATGACACCTTTTTAGAAAATTCAAAAATCAAACAAAACTGTAAAACAGTATAAATGGTTAGGCATTTTTTTTAAAAGCAAGGTGATAAAATTTCTGAAGATGGGATAAGGGAAGGATCACATTGGGAGATATACGTTGGATGTGTTCTTTTTCTTGAGTTGGATTCACATTCATCGTATTTACAAATAAATGTATTTAAAGGACCATACATAGACCACTGATGATAATGTTGTCATTAACCAAAATTTATGATGAATTTTGGAGGGATGGGAGGGCAGAGTTTTCTATGACTGCCTAAAAAATACCTGGTTAGCTTTTTTTTTTTTTTTTAGGTATTGGGGCCAGGCATTGAACCTGGAATGTGGGAAGCTGGTTCTGAGCCACATCAGCTCCCCTGAGTTGTTTTTTGTTGTTGTTTATTTGCTTGTTGTTTGTTTTTTTGTTGTTTTTAGGAGGCACCAGGGACTGAACCCGGGACCTCCCATGTGGGAAGCAGGTGTTCAACTGCTGGAGCTACACCTACTCCCCAGCATGTGCTTTTTTTTTTTTTTTTTTTTTAAGATAATTACATAGGGGATTCCCATATGCCCTGCCCCCCACACTGCCCACATTTACCCCATTAACAACACCCTTCATTGGTGTGGTACATTCATTGCAATTGAAGAACACATTTTGGAGCATTGCCACTAAGCATGGATTATAGTTCACATTGTAGTTTATACTCTCCCACACAATTCTGTAGGTTATGGCAAGATATATAATTAACTGTATCTGTCGTTGCAGTGTCATTCCCAATTCCCAAGTCCTGAAAATGCCCCCATGTTACACCTATTTTTTCTCTCTCCCTGCCCGCAGAGCCTCCAGTGGCCACTGCCTCTACATCAATGATAAAAGTTCCTCCATTGTTAGAATCACAATAAGTCTATAGTAGAATACCAGTACGTCCACTCTAGTCCATAGTCCATTCCCCAATTCTGAGGATTTTGGAATGGTGATACCCACTCCACCTCTAATTGAGAGGGGCCTTCAGTCTCATATGGCCGATGGATGGGACTCTCTTGCTTGCAGTTGTAGGCTCTATCGGTTCCTTGGTGTTACAGTTTGATGTAATTATGAATTCCAAAAATCCATATTGAATCATGCTTGTAAACTGATCTGTTTATCTGGGCATGATTGGGTTATGATTAGGGCATTGGGCCCCGTCCCTCGGTGGGTGTGGTCTCAAGTTAAAGGGCAAGGCAGAAGATTTGAGAAGCAGATTTTTGAGAAGCAGTTTTGATGTTGGAGAGGGCCGTTTGCCTGATAGTCTATAGCTGACCTTGTGGAGAAAGCGCTAAGCCCATAGAGAAACGCAGCCCCGGCAGGAGAGGAACCTAAAGGCCTGAGCCCTGGCAAACGTCGGCAGCTGTCTTGCTCCAACACGTGGACTTTGGTGAGGGAAGAAACCTATGCTTTGTGGCCTGGTAACTGTAAGCTTCTACCCCAAATAAATACACTTTATAAAGACCAACCAATTATTGGTATATTTTGCGAAGGCACCTCTTTGGCTGACTATACACTTGGTATGGTGGTTGTCCATTGTAATGGTTTAAGTTTGATTTAATTATGAATTCCAAAAATATAGATTAGATTATGTTTGTAAGATGGTCTGTTCATCTGGGCATGATTGAGTTGTGAGTAGGGCGTTAACTGCCATGTCAGTGAGACGTTGAGCCCTGCCCCTCCGTGGGCATGGTCTAAAGTATGGAAGGCTAGATAAGAAGAAGCAGAGATTTGGAGAAGCAGATTGGAGAAGCAGTTCTGATGTTGGAGTGAGCCGATCGCCGGATAGGCTACAGCTGGCCTTGTGGAGAGACGCAGCATAGAAAGCCTCATCGTCTACAGCTGAACTCGTGAAGGAAACAAGCTAAGCCCAGAGAGAAATGCAGCCCCAGGAACAGAGGAACCCGGAAGCCTGAACCCTGGAGACGTCGGCAGCCATCTTACTCCAACACGTGGACTTGGGTGAGGGAAGAACTTTATGCTTTGTGGCCTGGTAACTGTAAGCTTCTACCCCAAATAAATACCCTTTATAAAGACCGACCAATCTTTGGTATATTTCAAAGGGCACGCCTTTGGCTGACCAAAACATCCATCATCACCTCCTTGTTAGTTGTCCTGGGTGAGTCCAATGAACTGGAGAGTAGGTTGTTGCAACTCTGTTGAGGCTCAGGGCCCAGCTGGCACATGGACAGTCCAAAGATTCAGGACTCTTGGATTTGCACCTACCAACTCCAGTGCAAACTATAGGTTCAAATAGAAGGGACCAAAGAGCTATGTGTAGGGAAACCCTAATACCAGAGCCAAACAAAGATGCCACATGAAAGGAAAACTATAGACCAATATCTCTAATGAACCCAGATGCTAAAATCCTCAACAAAATACTGCTAATCGCATTCAACAACACATCAAACGAATTACACACCATAACCAAGTGGATTTCATCCCTGGTATGCAAGGATGGAAGGGCAAGAGGCCCCGAATAGCCAAAGACATATTGAAGGAAAAAAAAAATGAAATCAGAGGAATCACAGTGCCTGACTTTAAAGAATACTGCAAAGCTACAGTGGTCAAAACTGCATGGTATTGGGACAAGGATAGATATACTGACCAATGGAACTGAATTGAGAGTTCTGATATAGATCCTCACATATACAGTCATCTGATACTTGACAAGGCCACCAAGCCTATTCAACTGGGTGAGAATGGCCTCTTCACCAAATGGTGCTTGGAGAACTGGATATCCATATCCAAAAGAAAGAGAGGAACACCATCTCACACCTTATATAAAAATTAACTTAAGATGGATCAAAGATCTAAATAGAAGAGCCAAGACCATAAAGACCTTAGAAGATTATGTAGGGAAGCATCTACAGGATCTTGTAATAGGAAATGGTTTCATAAACTTCACACCCAAAGCACGAGCAGCAAAAGAAAAAATAAATGGGACCTCCTCAAAATTAAAAACTTTTGGACTTCAAAGGAGTTTGTCAAGAAAGTGAAAAGGCAGCCTTCTCAATGGGAGAAAATATTTGGTAACCATATATCTAATACGGGCCTAACATCTAGCATATAGAAAGAAATCTTACACCTAAAAAAGAAAAACAACCCGTTTAAAAAATGGGCAAGTGATTTGAATAGATACTTCTCCAAAGAAGAAATACAAGTGGCTGAAAAGCACATGAAAAGATGTTCAACATCACTACCTATTAGGGAACTGCAAATCGAAACTACATTGAGATATCATCTTACACCCATTAGACTGGGGGCTATTAAAAAAGCAGAGGACTACAAGTGTTGGAGAGGATGTGGAAGAATGGGAACCCTCATGCACTGCTGGTGGGAATGTAGAATGGTGCAACCATTGTGGAGGACAGTATGGCAGTTCCTCGGAAAACTAACTGTAGAACTGCCATAAGATCCAGCAGTTCCACTGCTGGGTTTATACCCAGAAGAATTAAAAGCAAGGACACAAACAGATATATGCACACCAGTGTTCATAACAGCATTATTCGCTATTTCCAAAGTTGGAATCAACCTAAATGCCCTTCAACAGATGAATGGATAAACAAATTGTGGTATATATGTACAATGGACTATTACTCAGCTGTAAGAAGGAATGCAGTATTAACACATGGTATAACATGGATGAATTTTGAGGACCTTATGTTGAGTGAAACAAGCCAGGCAGTGAAGGACAAATATTACATGACCTCACTGAAATGAATTAAGCAAGTTGAGCAGACTCACAGAGCTAGGGTATGGAAGATTGGTTTTCAGGAAATAGAAAGGGAGATAAAGGCTGTGAGCTAATGCCCCTATGGGCAAAATCTATGATAAGGTAAAAGTGTGTAGTTATGCAGTGAACGGACATGACGGTGGTACAGTGATATTATTGGGTTAGGCCGTGCAGGTGTGTCAGGGAGGTAGGGTGTGGAGGGGGGTTGGAGCATGTGCTTTTACTAGCTACTTAAGGAAGTGAGTTACGGAGTTAGATAAGGAGAATTTGCAGTTCTGAGTTGAAACTGGATTATTGAAGCTGTCTGCTTTAATTTATTTCTTTATATTTAGGGGAAGGGCATTGTATATGTTACGTTATTCTGACAGTTACAAGTTTTAATCAGCTGTGCATCTTGTAGTGAAAGTTTAAATTTGTGTTGTCCAATACTAGCCACATGTGGTTTTTTAACATTTAAATTAGTTGAATTTTATATTTTATTTCTTTTTAATTCCTCAGTCACACTAGCTACATTTCAAGTGTTTAATAGCCACATGTGGCTAGTGGCTACCATATTGGACAACACAGAACATTTCTATCATTGCAGAAATTATATTAGACTGACTAGAACTCTTTTTTTTTTTTTTAAAGATTTA
>PVKH010049712.1:0-10071 GCA_004027955.1 Chaetophractus vellerosus | reverse complement strand
GCCCCGCTTGTAGGTGGCTCCATTCTGTTTCACAGGAGGCTCTGCTCTGTTTTGCAGGTAGCACAGCTCCGTGTTTTTGCAGGCTGCTCGCGTGATTTGCGGGCGGCAGCTCCGTGTTTCACGGGTGACTTGCCATGCCTGTGGCGGCTACACCCTGCCCGTGGCGGCTACACCCTGCCCGTGGCGGCTTTTTGCCTTGCCCACGGCGGCTTTGCCCCACCCACAGCGGCTTGCCTTTCTCAAGGCCGTCTGCCCACTCGGAGGGGTCCCCAGGAACCGAACCCGGGGCCTCCCATGTGGTGTACTGGTGCCCTTATCCACTGGGCTATACAGCTGGCCCCAGCTCACAATTTTGAGACTAGGAAAAGTCCAAATCAAGGTGTCACCAAGGCAATGCTTTCTTCCCAAAGACTGGCGTTCTGGGGTTAGCTGCTCCTTTGTCACATTGCAGTGCCCATGGCAGCCTCTCCTGGCCTCTCCCTTCTCTTCCTGGTTCTATTGACCTTCAGCTTCTTGCTTTCCATGGCGTTCTGTCTCTGTGTCTGAATTTCATTCTGCTTATAAAGGACTCTAGTAATAAGATTAAGACCCATCCTGATTGAGGTGGGCCACACCTTAACTGAAGTAACTTCATCAAAAGGTCCTACTTATAATGGGTTTGCACGCTCACAAAATGGATTAAGTTTAAGGACATGTTTTCCAGGGAGTACATACAGCTCCAAACCATCATATACTGCTAGTCAGTGGTGGAGCTGGGATATGTGCCTAGTCCTTCTGGCTCAAGAGCCAGGTCACTGAGCCACTACGATATCCTGACTCCAGCCAGCCCCCCGAGAGAGAAGCTGATCAAGTGCTGGATCCCGAGGTTGGACATTGGGGCAGTGGTTCTCAACCAGTAGATCTTGACTCTGGGGGGCATCTGGCAGTGCCTGGAGACAGTTAGGGTTGTCACAAATGGAGGAAAGGGAGCACTCCTGGCATCCGATGGGTAGAGACCAGGGATGCTGCTGAACATCCTACAAAAATAAAGTTTGCTTAGACTACAAATGGAAGGAGCGCTGTCTGAACTATTTACTTGGGGGAAGAGGTTTGTTTGAGCTGGTAACTGGGCTTTGATGTCCATAAATCAAGTCTCTATTTATGGAATCAGAAAATTAAAAGACTTATTGGCAGCAAAAGAGATACAAGAGATGAAGATGGAGGGTAAAGAAAACAGTGCTACTGTGGCTACCCTCAGTGCCTCCTTGTGTGCAAAACCGTGATTTGCCCAGCCACGGGGAACCTAGGGGCAGGGTGCTGGTGGGTGGTCCACCCTGGCTGGGGGGAGTATTTTTTTACTGATAATGGCTAGAATTGTCAGTACAAAAACCAGACGGACTTTTAGTGGGTTGTATTTTTCTTACAATACACTCCCTCTTTGCCTGCCTGAGGCAGGTGCTCTCACTTCCCCACTCCCTGGGGCCGCTTCAGGTGAAAGTTCCAGGCTTCTTATGATTTGTTTCTGCCAGTGCTCTTTGCGATGAAGATAACAAGCAAATCTCAGCCTGACATAGCAGTGCTTCTCAAACTTTGAAACAGCCAAGGATCTTGTTAAAATGCAGACTGATTCAGCTGGCTGGGGTGGGACCTGGGATTCTGCATTTTTAGCAAGTCTCCCATGATGCCATTGCCAATCTGGTGCCCACACTTTGAGCTGCAGGGGTTCAAAGTCCTGTATTCTGTATCTTGCCATAGGAATGTTGACCTTTCCCCCTAATTATGGAATTATTTTAATTGCTCTTTTCCTAGATCTTACTTCTGTCATAATTCCTAAAGCAAATCATTGGTAAGAGGAAGGGGATTTGAGGTTTACCTCTGCCATGCCACTGCCTCCATGATCCTGCCTTCTGAATTGTTTTTTTAACTACAAGACAGCTGCCCTTTGCTGACACAGGATCATCGTGGCTCTGCTCTCTTGTTGCTATAGAGACCATTCTGGCTCCTTTCCCCTCCCTTCTTCCCTGGCCTTCCCTTCCCATCATATTTCTTAATTCACTGCACCATTCCACCGTTGTCATGGGGACAAAATGACCATTTATTTAATTGGCACCGCTAATAAAATGGCAGGTCAGAAATCCAAGTTAATGGGACCCAACTTGAAATATATTGATTAAGAATGGCAGGGCAGACACATGGTCTGATTATTCTAAATTGTGGTTTCTCTAAGCCTCATCTTGCAGCACATTTCCCCAGTATAGAAATTCTTTCACTGAGGGATAAATCAGGCATCTTAAATCAATTCACATAAAAGGAAAGAACCCACTAGTGCAATGTGAATTTTTAAGGTAGCATTGAGGAAAATGAGCTATTCTTTTTGCTTTTCAGAGAGAGGTTTTTGTGTACCACATCAGCATACCTAAATAATCCCTGAGTTTAATAGTGTAAACATTTCAAGCAGGTATCTTAGCTTGAAGGATGTGCTCCCTGCCTTCAGCATTCTCAACACTTGTTTCCCACAAATTCCTGGTCTCAGATTGTGATTGTCAGAAGAGGTAAAGGACTCAAGCCACTGTGGTTGTCCTACTGTGTGCCCTGTGCTTAGTGCTAACAGGCTGTATTGTCCAGTGCTCCCCTGAGCTCTTGGAGGTCAGGCAGAGGGCCTGCTGGTTGCTGAATCCCCAGTGCCTAACACATAGCTTGGCACATAGCTGGTGGTCAATAAAATTGACTGATTAAATGAATGAGTGGGAACACTCTAGGGAGGGCGAAGTACATGCTCGCATGGTGTTTTACCTGCCCCAAACATTCCAAAAATGAAGCCTATTTTTAATCTTAGGAATAGGTGTTTTTCAGTGTAATGGTTGAGATTTGGTGTTTCAGGTAAGATATTTAGGGGAGGGGACATGAAAAGGGGTGAAATCATAGACTGTTGGAACTGGAAGGAACTTTAGTGAGTTTCACCAGTTGTTTTGAAGATGAGGAAATTGAGGTGCAGGAAAGATGGGATAAAGGACCCAAAAGCCCACTGCTTGTGGTGGCAGAAACAAAACCTGAGCCCGGGGCTTCTGGCACCAACACAGCCCTTGTCACCAACCCATGCTGGTCCCCTATTTGGAGCAAAAAGCCAGGGTCTCACTGCTGATGCGGATGGCAGGACCTGCTGTTGTATGGAAAGCCTGATTCTTCACGGGCTTTCATTTACCTGGGGAAAATCATACTCGGCTCATTCCATTGCTCTGTTTTAAAAACATCATTTCCTTAACCTCAGTTTTCCAGAGATGCTCCAAAACTACCAAGAGGAGCTGGTAACTACTGTGTGTCAATAAAAGCCATAAGCCAAATTATAGCCATTGGGGCGCTCAGATCCCCCCAAAAAACAGAGCAAGTCAGAACTCGGAGGAAACAGATGCTACAAGTGGTAAAATTGAGTCCCATCAAAATTCACCCATTTAGAGCACAACTAGAATCAATCAAAAGGCAGTGAAAAAGCCAAGGGGGGGGATGTTGATACTGATCAATGCAGGGGTTTTCTTCCGGGTGCACACAGAAGAGCCAATTATGTGACACCAGAGTTTCAAAGAGAGAAAGAATGTATTGCCAAACTCAAAGGCAAGAAGATCAGAAGGCCTTCTGGCCAAATATCTGTCTCCCTGAACTAGAGAAACTTTCAGTATTTTTATGCTTTCAAACAAAGGCAGACAGGCTCAGGATGGTCTAATTGAGCATGCATAGACTGATTACATGGTTAGTTTACTTGGTTTAAAGCTTAGACTACTACTCATGCCAGGCAGGCCAACTCTGATTAGAACTGCTTTGGTTTAGTAAGATAACTTAGGAATTGGGGCAGTTAGTTCTGGGCTGACTGATTTTAATCAACAAGGAGGCTACATACAAGGGCACCTGTCTTCAGACAAGAGCACCCCACTTTTGGTTTGCAAAACAAGATAATGAAATATAAGCAGTAACAGTAACGAGTTGTCTCATTACCATCCAGTTACTGGGTAAGATCATGCAGTTTCAAAACAACATCAGGATTAAAGAAACACAAGGCATCTGGGTTACAGTTCAGTGTTTTACAACAGTTACAGATGCCTGCTTCTGGCTACTTCAAAAGGCAAACATACGTCAAGGGTAGAATTCAATGTGCTATCACAGTTACTAGTATTTTCTTTTGGTTGTATTGCAGCATCTCACAAGTTAGCAATTGCCTAAAATACAATTCAGTGGACTAAAACACATCTGTTCATTTTTCAGTTACAATATGAGGTCCAGGAGCCTGGAAGAACTCTTGGCATCATGTAGGGAAGTGAACTACAAATGTAGCCCCACCAAAAGGCTGGAATAAAAGATTTGGGGGGATTTGGGGGATTTCTCTCCTGACTTTTGTGTTGAACAAGTCTTATTAATGAATCGCCCACACACTCCTGTGTATATATAAGGAATTACTGTGTAGGAGACAAAACTGTGGGTTTTGAATTCAGAAAGATCTGGGGTTGACTATTGCTAAAGGTGAATTTGGGCAAATTGCTTAATAGTGCTGAGTCTCGTTTTCCTCTTCTATAAAATAGGGATAATTTTAGCTGCCAGTTTGTCAAAGGAGATTAAATGAGATGGCTCTTGTAAATCTACTGAGTCAGTGCCTGGAAAGAGTCACTCTTCAATGACAGGTAGTAGTTATCATTGTAGTTCATCAGTAGAATGGGGTTTTGGGGTAACAGTGACCTTAGGGTGCTCACACATGGTACAGACTTGCAGATGGCTGATTGGAGACTGGGCCGTGTGGTGACTGGGCCGACCAACTCTCCCACAGCCACCCCATCCCGCTAGTCTCTGCGCTGAGTGCATGGCTGCAAGTGTGAGTAGTGAATTGACATCTTTCGGCCTAATCATCCCTTGCAGGTGTATTAACTATAGTGCACTGATAGTGCACACAGTTTGTTCTCAAAATTGTGTGCATCAGAATTGCCTGGAGGGCTTGTTAACACACAGACTGCCCCACTCCAGAGTTGCTAATTCAGTAGGTCTGGGGAGAAGCCAGCATTTTCACAAGTACTAAGGTGATGCCGATGCTGCTGGCCCAGGGACCATGCTTTGAGAAACACTGGTCTCTACATGCTGGCCGCTCATAATAAAGCCAGATAACCAGGGACAAAATCGCTCCTATTGATCCCTCAATCTAAAGCATACCATTGTTACTTGGAAGCAAAAGGTTTGTTGGGCACTTCTATCTCTCAGAGAAGCAAACTGCACTCTTGCCACAAATTCTATTTGCCATGAAATTCACTTCTGTACTCAGCAAGGTGCTTGCAGGAGGTAGAGGGCATGAGCAGGTAATTCACAGTCCCAGTCCTGACTCCACAGAGCGCCTGGATAAGGCATCTCTTCATGTCCTTGTCCGCGTTCTTGTCCTCATCTGTAAAATGTGAAAGCTAAGTCCTGACCTTCCACAATCATCGATGGCTATGGAAATTGTAGATCTCTACATCCACACTAAAGTAGCAAAGTCACCTTCCATGCTGTTCTCTCCAGGCCTTTCCACTTCACCCACAAACCCATATATAAATTAATTCAGATGCTCTCTATGAGGAGGCTGTAGACTTCGGTAGAATAGCAGCCATCTTTTTCCTGAATCCCTGCCCCTCCTCTGGGGGCTGCTGTCTTCTGGAGGAAAGGTTGCTCACCCACCCCACTGTACCATCTTGTAGGAACAGCTGCTCCCCTTCACCCTGGCCCCCTGGAGGAGAGGGACTGTGACTGACCTTAAACAGTTTCCTAGCCAGCTGGCTTTGTTAGATGGGATTCCAGTGGGGCAGGTCTGCAGGAAGTGCTGAGACCTCCCCCTCCCCAGCTCTCCCCCAGTGTGCCAGAAAAATGTTCTGTGTGTGCCATGACTTGAAAAGGATTGGAAAGCACCTGCTGTAATAGGCCATTCAGTCTGCACCATCCAGCTAGAAAAAGTCAACTGAAGCACAACATTGTGAATTTACTACACACTATTAAATTGCACATTTTAAAGTGGTTTTATGTTAAATGAATTTCACCTCAATAAAAGAGATGAGGCAGAGACAAGCTGACTGGGGGACACCTGTAAGATGAACATTTCTTTCGGGGTTGAATTATTTTTGTCTGGCACTTTCCTCTTAGGACAGGGGTTCTTAGGCTTTTTTGTTCCACGGACCCCTTTGCCAGTCAGGTGAAAACCACGGACCCCTTACTAAGTCCACACTATACTGTATTATTTAATAAATATATCACACCTGTACCAACTTTTCCCCACAAGAATAATGTTGTTTTTTTATTTAAATTCAAGCTCATTGACACCCCCCGCCCCCCAATTAAGAACCCCTGCCTTAGGGCGAAGCTCCATTGGTAGAATCTGTAGGAACAAAACTTTCCCACCCTTCCCACTTCCTGAGTGAGGGAAAACATAGCTTTGTGATGGTTTTCTAAAGGGGATGTCCCTGAGCAGACTAGGACATCTGTCACTGCTGTGAGTGAGCTCCAGGTACAAGAGGAAGTACTTGAGCTCAGCCTAGACCCCAGTCGGGTGGTGGAACCCCCTAAACAGGTTCTGAAACCTGACCAGTCCCCTTTTTATATCTAAAGTCCAGCTTCCCCTCTAGACTCCATCCTGATTTAGAGGAAAGGGTGTGTTAGCATGGATCATGAAACTACAGACAATCTTCAAGGCTTATTCTCCTTCATTTCCCATCAGTACTGATCCTGTAACACTAGGCACTCTTCCAAGAAGGAATAAACTGGAGGCTGCCTCTTCTTCCTGCTTGCCTCCAGCTGCTTGTGGAGATGTTTATGTGCTTACAGCAGACAGAGAGAATGGGGAGGGAGGAGCATGAGAAACAGAAAACAAGCCTCTCATGAATTCGCGACTTGCTGTGAATCCAATGCCCTTTTGTTAGAAAAAGAGTAACTGCTAAGAGTTTGCATTTTGGAAGAAAAAATCAATTTCCTACTTGTCTCTCTTCTAAATGGGGGAAGTGTGTGTCCTCCATCTTTCAAGCCACAAAGCACATGTGACAGTCTTCCTCTTAGTTGCTCAACCACTTTTATCAGCTCCTTTGAACACAGCCCATTTCCCAAAATAAAGAAATCGCCCACAGAATATGCTTCATATCTCTGGATGGGTTCTAAATCCTGCGGTTTCTCCCCTTAGTTGGCAGAGGGTAGCAGTGAATTGTCCGGGCCACCGGTGCTGTCAGCGTATGTCTAGCGGGTACTTCAGGAGTTGCCTGAGTAGGAAAAGACTCATTGAGGCCTCTTTTGCTTTGAGTGCTGGCTGCCTGTGATGTCCCCACATTCACTGTGCTTTATAAACTTTAAGGGCTTAAAGAATCAGTCCCGGGTAAAGCTGAATATTGTACGGTGTCCTCCAGTAACCACCGTGTTGATCAGGAGACCAGACCTTCGCTACCAGCTGGGTTTCAGCGTCCAGAATGGAATTGTAAGTACAACATGCTCCACACTCTTCCAAACTTCTGACAGATAGAATGTAGCACTGTGTGGTCTGTTTTTTTGTTTTGTTTTTAAAGCAGTCAGTTCTCTGAAAGAATTAAGGAAAGAGTAGATGGGTGAAAGCAGGCTCAACTTCCTCCATGGGCAGGTTCCTTCTGGCGGAGTCTGTACCCTTCCACAGGGAGAAGTGCTCTTCCAGAGTCCTGCCTTCTCTAGGTGACTCTCCAGGACTGTGCCCCCAGCTGCCAGCTTTAGATCGCTTGGTGTGCACCTACACAGGGCCTGTGCCCCGCGCAGCCCAGTGTGATGTGGTTCTCAGCCTACTGTACCTGAGATCCCCCTTGGGAGCCTGACTCCCTATCCCTGGGTGCCACAGACAGGCAGTGGGGTTGATGCCTGGTGCAGGCACGAGTATTCTTTAAAGCTCTGCAGGTGATCCCATTGTGCAGCCAAGGCTGGGAATCACTGCATAGTGCCTGTGCTTAGCTGATTTGTTTTTTAACCTGAAATTAGCACCTCACGGATAAACAGTGTTTTTATCAGTTGGCTGTGTGCCTTGTAAAAATAATACTTCCTTTTTGTCCTGGTTTTATTGGTTTGGACTCATAATTGTGGGCTTTGGTGGCAAATCTGTTCTCTGTAACCTTCTTGATTCTCTTGGTTTGGGATGCGCCCCACCCCTTGCATTCTTCTTTCAGACAGAAGACCCCTATATTCTTTCCACCACCACCCCCTTAACTTTCAACTATTAGTTCTAGATAACTAAGATTTTATTCTAAGCATGTTTTCAGGTTTAGAAATGTCTTTGAAATTCACAGAGTAGAAATATCCAGCCCTATTTTATGTGTTTTTTGCATCTTCGTCACCTAGTTTGCCTGTTAGGAGAAGAGTCATGTAATTTTGGTCTGACATCATGTTTCCATCTGTTTGTAATTACTTGATTGATTTGTTCATATTTGAATGATATTAAAAGTTCAGATATTAGGAAAAAGTTATTCTGTAACAGGTGTGGGTTCATTGGGGCCATCAGTTTTATCTAAAGTACAAAAAGCACCTAAGGAATGTCCTCACATTGGAAGGATCCATATACTCACAGAAACACAAAGCATGTTGCAAGATGCTGTACTCCGTAACACAGTCCATGTCTGCATTTTTAAATAAGGATGCTCGGTCTGCAGTGAAACATTAATTTAGTAAATTCATGCATACCCTTTTGGGGAAATTCAGGTTGCTTTGTGTGACAGGTGGGGTTGGCCGTAGTCTGGCATGGGGAGTCCAGTGCTGTGACACCTGCCCTTTGCCTGCCTGGCTAGACTGGAACAAGGATGGGCCATGTCACTGTTCCCATAAGAAGTGCATTGGAACAAGGGCTTTTGGGTCAGGAAGGCTGAAAGGAGCATCTCTCTCCAGCCAGCCACTGGGCCAGGCCCACTTTGGCTCATTCAACTGTGACCCTAAAAACTGATGGCCAGCATTAAACAGTGCAGTGTTTGAGTCTCAGTGATGATTGTGGGAGATAACAACCCGTGTTACACAGGCCTGCAAGTTGAAGACATTGGCAACCCTGTGACAGCCAAAACAACTCTTTTTACCAAGAGCCAGCTGGATGAAAAATGCTCAGAAGTCAGTGTGCTGTGACATGCTGTGACGCACTACACTCCTCAGTCGGCATGGACAGGGGGCTGTGGTGGCCTCCAAGTCCCTGTTTCTTGTGAAAAGAAAAAAGAAAGATTTAGATTCCCATAGCCTAACCATGTCAGCATCTCAGAGATGAGAGTGCTGAGGGGCACGGGGTTCTAGAAAAGCCAGTCTTCCATCCCTACTCAGTTCTCTGAGATGAGACGCTGCCCATGGGGTTTAACTTGGCCTTTGGTTCTGGCAGATCTGCAGCCTCATGCGAGGAGGAATAGCCGAGAGAGGAGGCGTCCGTGTAGGGCATCGGATCATCGAAATCAATGGACAAAGTGTCGTTGCCACCCCCCATGAGAAGATCGTCCACATTCTCTCCAATGCAGTCGGGGAGGTAGGTGTGGGGGTCCCAGGCTCTGTAAAGGCTGAGGGTGGGTGTCCTCTGGGGTCCCCTGGCCACCTCCTCACCCCAGCCTGACCAGGCTTATAGCAATCCTTCCTGAGTATTCTTCCCAATCCTAAACACTCTTCTATAACCAGAACAGTCTGGCTCTGACCAAAGTTTAGACCCATCTCCTTGGAGAATAAGCGTTTATCTGAGGGCTCCTCCATGAATTGAAATTAAGTCTCTTTAGCCCAGTCTCCAGTCTTAATCTGCTCCCTTCTTTCCAACACTCAGATTTGTGTTGTGTTTCTCTGTGGCTGCCCAGGTTCTCGCCGTTCTCCCCAGTTTATCTCACTGACTGTGCCTGAAAAACTTAAGCCTTAAATTCAAACCTAACCCACACAGGGCTCTCTCTCCCTAGTCTGGGCTTGCCTCAAATCATAACTGCTGTTCTGGGTCTGATTTACTGTTGTCAACTACCTGCCAAGGGAGGTAGGGAAGGCAGGAGAATCTGAACACCCGAGTTGTTCTTTCACCATCTACATGTCCTCTACTTTCAAAAGGCCTGGTGAGAATAAGAGCATTTGACTGGGAAATGAACCTTACCT
>PVKH010049711.1:0-10071 GCA_004027955.1 Chaetophractus vellerosus | reverse complement strand
CTAGCATTATAAAACTGTCTTCTGCAGGCTAAAGATCACCTACACTTAAACATTCCTGATATCGTCCTACTTTTCCACCTTGAACAATTTCTGTAGTACTTTTCTTAACCTGTAAGTTTTCCTCATCTATCAAGCTAGTCTAATATATGCAGAAAATAACATGATAACAATTGGGCAAGCTTATTTTAAAACAATTTTTAATATAATTAAATAATGCATTTGCTTATTTACAAGCCCATGGCAGCTATTTCACTTTGATAAAGATAATAATTCTTCAATTGGAAGGGTCAGAGGATGGATAAATTGTTCTATTAAATCTTCAATAACTAAACTCTGCAAACTTTGACACATGAAGATTGAACCTGAGTTGCACAAAAGATGAAAACTTAATTTGAAATACAACTATTTTCAGATGCACTAGAATTGGTCTATTAGCACTGGTTAGTGAAATAACTGCTGTTACAATTCAACATGGTCTTGACTATATACCTTCTAAAACAATTCAAAGACTGTCTCTTGACATTTACTCACAAGAAATAAATATAGCGTACTCTGACTACTATATACTACATATTGAAGAAATTATGACTGTGTCTTTTTTCAGTTTTGACTTCAGCCAACTGTTTAAATCCTGGAGAAGTCACACTTACACTTTGCCGTACTTTACACACCTATCAATCAACAAGTATTTAATAAGTATCCTTTATGAGCACAATTCTGGTCAGAATAAAAAAAACCTGAGTAATTGGCTATTATAATCAGGTGGTAGTTGGAATTAAGTGATGTTTAAGGTTCTTTCTAGCTCTAAGGCTTCAGCTATGACTTACTAGTAAGCTTCATGTATATTTAAGCATGTTAGCAGTAATGAAAATGATGACCATGGCAGCAAAGTGCAATTAGAAAACTTTTTAATATATTCTATCAAAGGAAATAGCAAAATGTTTCGACAAGTATCAAGACATGAACAAAAAGCATTGGTTGATCATGGATTACAACTGTGAAATGCAAGGTATGTGAAATTCAAGCATTCAGAAAAGGGCCACATTAAAAGGCTTGTTAGAACACAAATTTGGTTATATTGTGGGGTCAAATAATGACCCTATGTACACAGGTCTCTCTCCCTCATTAAAGCAGAAAAAAATTTCAAAGATGTTCTTCAGTAACAAAATTCTAAGGGGATTTCAATATATATTAATTACTTATCTACACAAATAACCTTAGATCAAGCACAGGCAAAATATAAGTTGCAATAACAGCTTCATGTAGTATGGAAATAAAAAAAAATAACACAAAGTTCATTTACTATGAATGAGTGAAAACAAGTTTTAAATACTTAAATAACACAGTCATGATTGTTCAAAAAGTAAGCACATTGTTAAGTATAGTTTTGTATTACTAAAGTATCTAAAACCATAGCATGTACAACCTTCAAGAACTGTGATAAAAACCACTGTTTTGATCCCCTTATTAGAAAGCTAAAATACCTTATTTATTCTCTGATAAATACATCTAAAATAAATAAATTTAAAGTTAACTAGTTAAGGAATTTATCTTTTAAATCTATACTCTGAATCTTACCATATGTAAAATTTCAAAAATGTAAGATTTTATAACTTTTTGTACACCCTCCTCTACAATGTTCCTTACTCATTTTTACACAACTCATCTGCATTTTGGAAGCTAAATTATTTGTGGTAAAGAGTTTGTTGGAGTAAAGCCTGGAAAAGTGGGATAACACAAAAAGGAGAGAATATAATTAAACTACGAAGAAAAGCTGATTGTCCCACCTGAACTATACAGTTCAGTCGGTTCAACTGTTCAGTATCAAGAACCGCTTGTTTCCTATTGTGCATTGCATGCTGATTTTTAAAAATCGATACTCTGATCAAGTAAACTTTGAACATAATCAGTCTTCCATACAGAATTCTTTTCACTATATTTTTTTGTGTGCAAATTCTGACATGAAAAATGAATGATTCCTGATCTATTTAGATTTTAACTTCTGTGAAGTACTTCGATTTGAATTATTTCTAATTTTTGAACTATAGACACGACACAGGTTTTACTGTTCAGAATCTGAATTTTATTTTGTCTCTCAATAACATCCACATTTAATAAATATTTAGCTTTCAAGAGAAAAAAAATGCATGCTTAGTATGAGATCAGCTAAAAAGAAAAAAATCCATGAATACTGAGGGAGTTGGGAGGATGTCTGTCTGGACTCTTATATGGAGTTTTTAATATTCTCTCTCTCTATATTTAAATCACAATACTGATCTCCTCAAAGAAATACACACTCCCCCCACCCCTCAGCTTTTAAAATTTATACAAAGGGAAGTGATACAAGCACTGACTTACTTCAATCAATCTTTTGCTTGAGAGAAATATGCAGAACTACAGCTGAGGGCATTTTTTGAGTTCCACAGTTCTCGGAGATAAATATGGCCCTCTTTCTTTTTTTTTTAGAAATAGATGTGTAGCTATAAAATAGTTGGGTTTTACAACCACAAAAACATACATTAACATTGCCTAATGTTTGCTTCAGTGAGGGGGTTTACCTACCAGCCAGCACTGGTTAGCATGATTTAACCAGTCTGGGCATCTCCTAATCTCTACACATAACTTTAAGGAGATCTACTCCCTTTCTGTTAACCACTGTCCCTAGACCTAAAAGGAACATGAAATGTTCTTGACTATTCACATACCAAATAACACTTACTGGATACTTTAAAACTGGATCTGATTTTCTTGTCAAACAGTATAAAACAAATATTTATTGAGTTGATGTGAACTGTTGATTTCTGAAATATCTTGTGATAGCCTCCAACCTTGCATATTAAGTGTCAGATCTCGAGAGATGACAAGAACATATTGATGTTAAAAAAAAAAAAAAGAGGGGTGGATTTTTTTTTTTTTTTAATGGCAGTGGCAGTAATGGAACTGTTATCAAAAAACAATTTCCAAGCAAAGGAGCATTAAGTAAACTGTAAAATAAAAACTGTCACATGATGGGATTTTTATTAGAATAATAAAGGCTTAAGGAAAAATCCAGAAAGCAGAGTTAAATGAGAAAAACATTTTAGGCGAAAATGGCATATTCCTCTGCTTTTAAGTCCTTCAGCTGATAAAAAAATATTTATATAAAACATATGAGAATGATGTGAGGGCATTATGGTAATTGAAGTACAGTGAATTAAACTTTAAATTTTTCTTTAAACATTCAGCTAGGAGGGGATGCTAAACATTACTATAATTGTTTAAATAATTTCTATTTAAAATACAGTCTTATGAATGAAAGCCTTTTCTGATGTCTAGTTGAAATGTTTGAAATTAATCAACTGATTATCCTTAATCTTCTCCATCCTGTGTCATAATCCAATGGCTCTGTCAACAGGAAGAAAATGATGACCATGGCAGCAAAGTGCAACATCCAAAAGGAATTAACAGAATACAAAACACCAACTGAATCAAACAGGTAAACTGCTACTGACTTAGTTCTAAGGCAAATCTCTAATATCAGTGAAGAGCTAAAATTTTTTTCTGAATGTGCACTGAATTGTTATAGTTGAAATTAACCTATTTGAAGGGTTTCTCTGTTAATCAGTTTTCTTTCACGTGGTGAATATAACCTGAATTATCATGGTCAAAGAGTATGTGTATATAGAACATTGCAGATACAGACAACAACTCAGCAGGTTACCATCATTTTATATACAGTTGATAGTTTTAAAAATAATTGCTGGATGTTTTATTTCAAAACACCTAGTATTATTTTTCTGGAATAGAAAATAACTGACATCAGGTAACATGAGTAAATGTTAACAAAGGAGATAAGCAGGAGAGCAAGTTTCTTATCTTCAAAAATTGAACTCAATGGCCATACCACTTATATTATCCCAATCTGTCATTTCAATAACATAGGATGTTAATGTCATTTCCACAGTTCTTCTCTGTTCTTCCATTCGAAGGGCAGCTGGTGGTAAAGCGCCTCTACAATCATAAATTATTTTTATCCCATGACTTTATTCTATGTTTAGAAAGGTGGCATAGCAGGGAAAAAAAAAAGGCAGGATAAAAGACTTTGGAGGAGTTTTCTTTCTTCAGGTGTATGTAAAGACAATAATATTATGAGTAGGATTCTGAAAAATAAAAGCATTTGATAAATTTAGGTCTGGGAAGACTAATGCAAAATTTCTGAACAAACTTCATTAATGCATGGTCATAAAAACACTAAAGTTTAACTCGCCTGAGTTTGCGAGTTTTATAATAATCATTTAAAATATCACCTGCCACAACAATATTAGGCTGATTTTATCAAACATGATGTATGAATCGTGAAATTACGGGAACTAATTTCTTAAAGAAAAAGAGCAGAAAACCTATTATATTAAAAATAATCTGTGTATGGTCGTGTTGGGTATTAACATCATCCACAAGTATTAGAATTACACTTACCGAAAACTATTTAAAAAAAAAACCAAAATTATCAGATAAAGGAACGCCACACATGTTAAAGCTATAATTGAGAAATACATTTATTTTCTTTCAAGTTAGCCTAGGGTACTATTGTTTCTCAATATGCCTAGCAGCGTCAATAAAATGGTCAGAATGTAAAAAGATACCATTTTTGCCGTATTTATTCTTTTAAATGGATTTGCAGGACACAAAATAGATCATCTGACAATTCAATGGAAAATAAGATTATAAGATTGAGAACAATTATTAAAAAGGTTTTAGTCAACCCAAATAAATAAAAAGCTTTCCTGCTTCCCAAATTGAATACTTAACTTACACATAATAATCGATTATATATGAACAGTGAAGGAAAAAAAAATAGATGACGTCTATAAAATTTCCTAAGTCTAGGATTAAATTATGAGCAGTTTAATTCTTTACAAGCAGAAAATATATAAACCACTTACATATTATGAAATAGCTTAGTTTATTCATTACCTAATGTGGCATCCGTTCAAAATGAGTTCTGGAGGTTATTTTTAGTTCAGCCAGAAGACAGATAAATTATTCAAAGGAATATTATACATATAGAATTAAGAATCTATTTTGAGAGATTCATGCCATTACAATTATTACATTATGAGAAGTAGATTACAGTCAAGTGGAATGATAAACTATTAAAATACGTTTCAAATAAACTATGTTAAGTTTAAAATATAAATTTTGCATTTATTCAGTACCAGTACAGCAAGAGAATTTTTACTCACTCAATACAATTTATTTCTCCTGATGAAGGGCTTCAATGAACGCATCAAGTTTTTCTTGAATTTCTCTAACTTTTTCTGTGAAGATAAAAAGAAAAAATACATTAGTTTAATAAAAACAAATTTATTTTTCAAAGGCATCACTTCATAGGATGTAATTAATAAATGGCCTGGGATGCTTGTTTATTTGGGGGAAAAAATGAAAAAATGAGCCTGACCATTTTACCTTATACGCAAATAAAGTCTAGATGTAAAAAGTCTTAGCCATTTTTCTTGGAGCTGGGGATGGGGGTGGGGGGGTGGGGGGAGTGGGGAGGCACGTCAAAAGCCCCCTTGAGAGAATCGAATAAAATTTATGGACTCTTACACAGAAAAATGTCTATAGACAAAAATTTAAAATTGTGTGTAGAAATTTAAGGAGTTCACAGATTCTCTGAAGCCTAACCAAGGAATGAGAATTTAGCAATGTCAGGAACAAAAGAAAATGTCAAACAATGAAACCATTTTAAAAACTTAAAAGAAAATACGAGTGATTATTGTGTAACATTTATGTAATTGATGTATCTTTAAAAAAAAATTAAAAAAATAAAATTAAAAAAAGAAAATATGAGTGAGTTTTTAACTGGCTTTAGACTGGGAAATGATTTTCTAAATGATTTTAAGTAATAGGAGGAGTGACAAAGGAAAAGATAAAGCAATATACTAAATAAAAATGTTAGTTACATGACAATTTGACACAAACAAAAATAAAAGGCAAAAGGAATGTGGGAAAATAATTGCAACAAACATGAGTAGAATAATAATAATACTTTACAAATACATATAAAAACATACTATTCCAACTGTAAATGAAGAAAACACAGAGCCACTGAATGCAGGTTAACATTATTTGATTTGATTTTAGGTTTACATGTTTACAGACCTCCAAATAAAATCTATAATTTCTTTCTGAAATGTAAAGATTTCCTTCACAAATGTAAACTATTCACAGTACATACTAATCTCCTAATATTAAAAATGGAATAGCCTCAATGTAGTATATTACTTCATTGCTAATTCAATCATGCACCTATTTTAGAATAAAGGTTCTATTAAGCAAGATGACAAATCTTTTTGTCCTTTTAACACTAATTAACATATCAGTGGGAACTATGAAAGTGAATTGTTCAAAGTTAGTGATCTAGAGGCAAAACTACAAAGCATTATACTTTATATTTGTAGAAAAATGGTATTTCTAAGAGGCATTTGATATTCAATAATTATATCTCTTACATTTAAAAGTAAATAATCTGACAAGAAGAGAGTTTGCCATGTGACGGGAGGCTGAGAAGCAAATCAAGGCACCTCAAGACTGTAGCAAGTCAGCTACAGAATGTTACAGAAATGGAACAGAAAGCATAGCTGTGCTGATGCCTTGATTCTGGACTTCTAGCTTCTGAAACCTGAGCTACTTCCCAGATTTGGTCAGAAAAAAAAAAAACCAAAACTATAAGGACACATTTATCTACCAATAAGACAACTAAGAGTCAAAAGATGGACAAGGAAGAAAGCAACACAAAAGCAAGACTTTTAAAACATGAAGACCAAAGCAACCAAGATGTCATACCATCAGAGGAGCAACCAGTTAAAAGAGCAGAAAAGAAAGCATATATGGCACTGATATATGAAACCTTGAAGTCAAAGAAAAGAGAAATTTATCAAGATCAATATCCAGATTACCTTAAAAAAAGCTCAATAATACGTAGTTGCTCCAGAACTAGTAAACTGAAAAAAAAAAAAAGGATCAAACACACTTTTCTAAAAGTTAGGAAAAACAGGCTTGTGTCACATGATAGGAGAGCCAGCTGTCATGTTGTGAGGACACTCAAGCAGCCCTATGGAGAGATCCACGGTGAAGAACTGAAGCCTCCTGCCAACAACCATGTGAGAGAGCTGTTCCAGAAGTGAATCCTTCAGTGCCAGTCAAGCCTGCAGATGACTGCAGCCCTGGGCAACATTTTGATTGCAATCTCATTAACAAACCCCAAAGGATAACCACCCAGCTAAGCTGCTTCTGAATTCCCAACCCATAAAAACTATGAGATGATGAAGGTTTATTATTTAAAAGCTCTAAGTTTTAGGGCAATTAGTTACAAAGCAATAGATAATTAATACATCCATAAAATATACAGCATTTATTTTGTGTAGAATCTCAGACATAATATTGACCTAATGAAGCCAGATGCCAAAGAATACATACAATGTAATTCCATTTATATAAAGTAAAAAAATAGGCAAAACTGTTCTCTGAACTTAAAAATCAGGAGAGTGGTTGCTCCTGTAGGGTTGTGGTGAGGTGGGGACAGTAACTAGAAGGGGTCTTGAATCAGACTTCAGTAGTGCTAATATTGCTTCTCCCCCGCCCCCCCCTTGACTTGTGTGTTGGTTACACGGATATGTTAATTTTTGAAAATTCACAGTTATATACTTATGAGTGATATGTGTACTAATCTGCATGTATATTATACTTCAATAAGGCTTAAAATCTATTAAAAACCAAAGTAAATAATCTGCAATTGAAGACAGCATTAGTGATGAATACCCAATAAAAGGATGAATTGTCCTTTTTAGGAATTTTTATTAGCATTGCTGGAACTCAACAAAGCTTACCATGATGTTGTTAATGTGGGAAAGTATGGAAGGGGTCGGGAGTGGGGCATTTGGGAATCCCCTACATTTTTTATGTAACATTTATGTAACCTAAATATCTTAAAAAAAAAAAAAAGCCTACCATGGTGCATAAAAAGGACATAATGTTTTCATATCGTTTTTCTAGTAATTTAACACTTTTAATTCCTGGTATTAGATGAGACTAACACAAAAGATGAGAAGAAACCTAGTGTTTTAATCTACTTAGAAAATATGACAATAGAAAGCAAAAAGGCAGCATTAAATCCCTATAAATAAAATTAACCTCGAGAAGCTAGAAAAACAATCTCAACCCAACTCATGGAATTTTTGTCTGTATTTTTTTGGTAGGCAGACTTCTATTTTTCAACCTGCAGTAAAACCAATAAACATATTTATTGTTTGAGAATAAGGTCACATTCTTAATTTTTAAATGGCTAGAAATAACATATTTACTTCATCAGTAAATATTTATAGAGTTCCATTAAGTTGTAGTTCATCATTTCAAGAAATTTTAAAAAGGGGAAAGAGTAGGAGAAAAAGTTTTCTAAATTGACTCTTAGAATCATAAAATATTGGAAATGGATGGGGTCTTTAAAAAATCATCTAGTGTAAAGAGCAAAACATATGGAAAACTACAACAGGCGTTTAGAGCTTAAGTAGCTACTCAAAATATTCACTGAGAAATATTTCTATTTGGGAAAGCTGTACTGTAGGAAGAAAGGACATCTGATTCTATTTGATAAACAATCTGAGTATAATCAGGCAGCTGGTGGGCCAGCTCTATCTACCCTTTGGCCCTGTCAATGACCTCCATCCTCTGCTGGACACTATCTGTGGGAGGGTGGTACAGTAGCATCACTCACAAGAGAACCTTCACAGTAAGATCTATTTGTATCGAAAGAGGCCAATAGGCACTCTGTTGCAGCTGTTTAACTCTGTGGGGTCTGAATGAAAATCAAGTTCTTTTAAAATTAGGGACAAGCAGTTTTTTCCTAAACAAAAGCAAAAGAACTATTCAATTAACTTTAATATGAAAACCATGGAATAAAATATTGTCAAATCCCCTAAAAAGCTATGTTGTAAAGCAAAATATTTACAATTAGAATAACAGGACACAGCATTACCATGCCCTGAAACTTCAAAGGTCATTTAAGTAAGTTACGAAAAGCTAATAGGAAAAAAAGAAAGACAGATGTTAATTAAAAGAAAAAAGAATTGTAAGACATCTATCTTTTTAATATTAAATAAAAAATATTCTTTTTCTCCTTTGGTTGTTCCTTTCTTCACTTATTCAATGCACCTGACATCTTGCCTTTGAGAAGCATCCCTTGCTAATAACCGAATACTAAGTCTCCTGCCTTAGTACCATTTATGAAGTTTAGGATGATTTCAAATTCCACATTTTCTTTGGTCCTTATACAATACTGCAGGTATCATTGCTAAAGTTGAGAATATTAAAGCCCAGAGTGTGAGCCTTGTCCATGTATTATACAGCTGATAGCAGAGCCAGGACTGAATGTATATCCTCTGATTCAGAAACACATGCTAGCTCTGCTACCATATGTTGACTCTAAATGCTAGCAAATCTAATGCTATTAGTTCAAGTATATTTCTTGTAAGCATTGCATTTTTGATGGAATAAAACATATTTTGGTAAAAACCAGAGAGGGGAATAAATCCTAAGCACCTCCTAAATTGTCCTATGACTAGGGATAACCAAAAATGTATAATACACTATCATATTCTTATCAATATTATTACTTCTTGAAGAGGTTAGATCTATACACATTTGGAAAAACCCTTGGAGAACAACATAAGAATGCTAAATTGGACAAAAAAGGTCCACCATCTTCAGTGTCCAGAACAAGGCTAGGCTTATTTTACATGCATAATAATATTAAATAAATGAATGAAGTTCCAAAAACTATGGCAGACAATAAGGGCTGTGGGTCATCAAGAAGATAAAAGCACTTAAATTTCTGTTACACCAGTGATAAAGAGGCCAGAATCCAGGACCAAGCCTGGGAATAGCATGCGGGTACACACAGACAAGGAAGAGCAAGGAAAGCTGGTGGGTCACATCTGAACCAGATAAGCAACTTGTACAGAGAATACTCAGGTTTTACAACACAATAACAGTGGAAACATGAAATTTCAACCTAATTACTGTATATAATCATAA